>JANSTV010051338.1:0-13917 GCA_027564135.1 Lestremia cinerea
ACACAAAACGCTTTAAACGAAGACTCAAACGCTAAATAGCATTAATTTATTTGTAAAATAATTTACAAAATAAATGGCAATTTCAAATAATAATATAAATCGCATAAAATTATGCCTTTGGCAAATAGCATCCAAATGGCAGGAGAAGCGAAAAAATGAAGGCGCAAATTTAATACGATTCGTTTGAAGTTGACGGTTACATTGTAAAATGAGAGTTGACCGATTGATGGGAGACTTTACGAGTGTACGAGTACCATTTGACACACACTTCAGTCTCGGTGATGGTCGTTTCGACGAAATCTGGATCAATCGTGTCCCAGTGACCTGAAACGTCCGTCCATTCGGACATGAGTCACCCGCCCATCCCCCCGTTCAGAATCCTTCTAAACGTCATCTCGATGACTAACTCCCCAAAACCAATTAACAAATAGGCGTGGTGGATTCCGAAATGAATGAAAAAATTGAAAGCGAAAAAAAAACACAACGATTGAAATATTGAAAACCGATGAATTCCATTAGAAACAGTAAATCATATGCAAGCCGTTCAGTCGACGCGATGGAATGAAAAGAGATAAAAATTCTTTGATTCTTTTTGCTTTTTTCCTTTTCGCATATTTTTTTTTCTTCTTTGTTTTCCGAATTGAAAAGCGTGATTAATGAACAATCGCACATTGATGCATTGCACACATGACTTGATTGAGCTCGGCCTATGTCTAATGGGCTTTTGTTGTGGTGATTGCAAGGTGAATATGAGCGCTGAATGCTTAATCGATCATCAAAAACAGTTTACCAACTCATTCAGCACCGACTCTAGAGAGACGGCAGGCCGTACAGGGGAACGGCAGGCCGGACTCCATGAAACAATACAATTTATATCGTTTTCATTCAATTATATTCAATTGAATGCTGTGGCTCGTGTGCGAATGATGTGTGCTTGATGATTGCAATCACACGAGTCAAGTGTGCCAAATTTCGTTGTTCGAAAATGATTAGAAACGCGTCAAGTGGAATAGTTGATGGAGTGGGTGGCTTGAGACGGTGGGGGGCTGTGGGGTCGGACGCGGTGTATGGAGGATTCTTAGAACAAAATCACTTGACCCGATATCCACGAAAAATTCCTGCGCGCCAATCAATGATAAAACTGCCCGCAAATGGTCTGATAGGCCTCGGCAAAACAAGGTGTTACATCGCGGATTGATAAGATATTGGGAATCGATAACGGCATTTATTGAACGGAATTTGTGTTTTGTCGAGCATTTCGGGTAATTAAAGAGCCGGACGAAATGTGGGAGCGGAAATGGGTCTGGTTGAATTGACGAGTAGTAGGGTCTCGTATCTCGCAGGCGAATCAAACTACCGGCCGGAATCGCATCGGGCGGAATGTCGCGAAATAGATCAAGGTCATTTCCATGATAACCGCCGTGAATTAAATCAATCAATTGTCAAACGCTTGCAATTCCTTGTTTAAACTCTGAAAATGACCGATGACTTGATGACTTATCGGTGTGGAATATCGAAAATGAAAAAAAAAAAATCATAAATTCATAAATGCCCAAGTGTTGACTTCCGAAATTAATAACAATAGCCGATCGAGAGAGGACATCGCAAAAAATCGAAGCGACGTGGAAGGCGCAGAACAAACGAATAAAAAACGCAAGTCGCTTCGTGACACGCCTATGACTGCAGTCTGTTCCAATTAATCATTGTAGTTTATTCTATCTCCAACTCATTCTCTCTCACTCTCGCACGATAAATTAATCTTGTGACTTTTCGAATGGACTCGAAATTATTCTAATTAGTCTAATTTGCGTCCAAAATAAATATCATATTTAATGGTTTTAGATTTGTTGGGTTAATTAGTCGACCATCCGCAGTGGGAATGGAAAACGACAGAGTTATCGTCTCATTCAACCAGTTTTGCGCTTATCTCAATTTGACTATGTTTTTCCGTTCGTTTTTTTTTTTTTTCATTTTTTTTGTTTTTCCTCCATTTTATTTGAGCGAAAATGGTCGAATGCAAAACAGAAAGTGTCAAAGTTGGAATGAAATGTGTGCGCTTTCAAATGAACTGGGGAAACGGTTCGGTTGCGATAGAATGTTGCCCGGTTTTGATAACGTACGAACGCAAGCAAATCACTTGGCTTCAAATTGGATGTGAATTTTATGTAAATTTCTCGTTGGTATAATGCGATCGTCGTCGTTTCAATTCATTCAAATTGAAAACGAATTCACATTTGAACAATTGACATTGAAGACCCGTAAAATTGAGAGTGCTTTTACGGAATGTCGACCGATGAACTGCAAGTAACCGATTCACCGCAGCGTGGAAAATGTCCCTGAAATGGTGCCCAGATCCAGACCCCCAGCACGCACCCACATCGCTCGTCCTTCCTCCATCGATCGTCGATGCCGGCAACCAGCAACAACAAACTGCTTCAATCACGCAAAAGTCAACCATAAAATGTTAATCAAGCAATTCGAAACAAACCGAAAAATTCGTTTTCGACTCTTCGCAGTCACGATATGGCCGTTCAAGGTCACACACGAAAATGAAAAACGAAACAAAAGGCGAAACACACACGAGACATTTCGGCAAATGCTTTTTTGCATGCAAATGTTTGTGTTTCGTTTCTGTTGCTGTTTGCTGTTGCCATTGTTGTTGCTCTCTTTCTGGGTGTACACCGTTCCAACACACTGACATTTGCTAAAATGAATTTCGAATCGGCAGGCAACAGTGTTGCAATCGACTGTGTCCCGGCCAATTGACAACGTTGCCGATAAGCATTGAATGAATGAAAATTTGATATCTGCATTTCGGCTCGAGTGACTGTGCACTCCCACCATTGTCACTGCCACCGCCAACCACAGCAACAACAATCACGTTAAAAGCGGCCAGAGGCAAACGAAACGAAGCGAAAAAAAGCAAAATAGCAAATCGCGAACCATTTTGAATTCATTCATCGCTCGCGAGTCAGCAACAAACACATTTCACTAATTCAATTACACTTCAAACGGGCGAATGCGAGAGAAAAACAAAATGTGTATCATTGACTTTGACCGACTGACGAAAATCGACACCAGAACATGCCGCACCTTCAAACCGGTACATTATCTAAATTGCAAGCGAAAATCAAAGCCTGTGCACGGCACAACCAATAGGTAAATAAACGCCGGAGACTGTGAAACACACACGAAAATCGGTCAGAAGGCATTGCGCGGAAATAAACAGCTGATTTTGTTGGTGTGCGTGCGTGTGTGTGTGTGTGTATTTGTTACGGTTTGCCGGTCTCGCTGTTCTCACTGAAACGGGCAAAACTCAACAAAAATGCCTACCTCAGATCTTATCACGTTCCAATGACGGTGACGACGATGATGGATGTCGATCAGCTGATTTCAATGAATTCGTATGACCGAGTGATAAACACCATCAACGCTTGTCGTGTTGTTTGTTGTTACCGTTGGCGTGTGTTGTAGGTGGATCGGTGGCACTCGTTGTGTTGCAGCGTATTTCTTCACTTTTCTCTCTCTCTTTCTTTCTCTCTTTGATCAACAACGTTACACAATGTCATTCCTCGAACACCTGTTGGTCCTTGTTTATGCAATATCACCGAAGCCCGGCGTTGTTCACGTGTTTCACCGGGAAAAAATTCCAAAAAGGAACGAAAATTTTCTTTCTCTCTCTTTCGCACAAAACGAAAATACACGAATTTTTCCTCTCACACCGACTTCATTTAGCAAACCAAAGTAAACATTTGATTTTCATCGATAGCAAAATAAATCACCGCCGATCCGGCAAGAGCGCAGCATTGCCGTTCGAACGTAAATTTTCCACATGAAAACCATCCAACTGACTTGTTGTCAGGCAATAAAAAATCCTTTTCGCCCCCGGAAAACTAAAATCGTTTTTCTTCTCGTTTTCGCCGTTTCGGTTGTCTGTGGTTGGCCAGACGTTCTCGCACACACCGACACAATCACTGATACACATTCACTGTCGTCTTTTGGGGGAGAGAATACTCTGGCAATTGTGTTAATGTTACTATTCGACAATTCAATCGATTTTCGTCTTCCAAGTGTTCTTCCCATTCCCCATTCAATCGCACTAAACAAACTGATGTCCTTTGATCACTGAAACTCGAATCTTTGGCAATAAAAGATAAATTTGAGGAAAACCCCAAGATTTGAAAGAAAAAAAAATAATTCACTCAACAAAATTTCGCTGAGAGAGAAATTGTTCGACACAAATTGATTGACAACATTTATATCGATTCGAATAATTGGCCAAAAACTTGACAATTCGGCAACACTTCATAATCACAATTGGCCCAAAATTGACAACAACAATGACAAACTATGACCGTTTTCACGAGCGACGATTTTTCCTCACCAAAATTGCATTGCCCATTATTTCTGGTAAATCCATCAAAGACGACAAAATACGTTCGCTTTTATTATTTATTTATTTACAGGGCAAGCAACGAAACAACAATAACAAAATAAGAAAAGAAAAGAAAAATAAAACAGTTGGAATTTTAAGAATATTTATTCATGAAAACGTTCATCGTGTTGTGCGCAACGTTCAGTGTGCAATACTTGACTAAATAGACACACCATCGAATTGCTCGTTTGGACGCCGTAACCGCGCGCGTTGTTGACGGTTCCTCGTCGTCCCCATCGTTCTGTTGTAGCCACCGTCGTCGCCAGCATCGTCGTGTCGTGGTTGTCGTCGTCATTCGTCGTCGTTCGTCGTCGCTGTTGTTGCCGCTGTGACGATTCGCGAGTTTTATTTACGTATCTAAAAATAGAAATGTTCTCATCCAAAGCGACTTGCGATTGGCCGAAAATCACGTCATTGTCGCGTTCCCATTGGCTAAGACGCGCTTCGCTGTATATTCTGATATTATTATTGTTGTTGTTGTCGGCATCGTCGTCGTTTTGTCGTTTGTTGTACGTTTTTCCCTACGCTCGGCTCGCTTTGGTTGTATTGAAAATGCCTGTCGTGTATTTGTGCTGATTCCGTTGAAGAAGTCCGGTCAGTCTTTGCCATATCGTTCGCTGATCGCCTGGGCTCGCACTGAAATCGCATTAGTTGCGTTTGTATTGGAGGCATTTTTCGGTAGAATTATGATGTGCGCGCTGTTCATCAGTGCTTATGCGATTGTGATGTTGAGGTTTTATTGTAATCGATGTTATAATTTATGCTAGATTTGCTTCATTTATTTTACTCTTTTTTGTTGTTTCTTTCTTTCGTTGTTCTGCCTGATTTTGCGGTTTCGCACGAAACAGAGATGGATTTGTGCGGTGGTCGGATGGATTCCACTGGTGGCTCATGTTCAAGGTCATCCATTCAATCAGGTAGTTGGTGCTCTGGCACGACCCTCGAGCTGGTTTTACGGAAGTTTTCCGGAATTTCGGGACCCCTCGCGTCTTTTCGAACCCTCAGTGCGACACATGTTGAATGGAGACCGATATACGGTCGACAACGCAAACAAGCACATGTGTGAAATCACACATGCACACCAATTGGATTATGGATTTGTGTACACACAAACAGTCGCAGGGATGGCGTATCTTCCCATTTGGTCGATGCTCTGATTGATAGTCACCTCTGAATGGGAGTGCTGTTGCACGGAAAGCACCCGTCGACCGTTTCGGTGTGATTTACGATTCGAGTCGTTCAATGAAACTTGTTGCTATTCACAGCCCTGATTTCATCGGTATGAATGAATGCGGATTTTTCGATTGGGTGATTTACAGTGGACACGATCGTGAACGATTAGATTCTTTGGTTTGTCGGAATTTGAGTGTTTGAGATTTGTTCTGGCTTTGGAAATAATGATGACGATTTGAAGATTAAGATTTTCGTCGATTCAACGTCATGATCGAACAGTCATTCGGTTGAGGCCCTAACTGTGAATCATTTATCGTGATGCATCAGCACCGCTGTTCGGTTGATGACGGACACGAGTGGATGTAATGATGCAGTCCCATTTTTGGACGATGCACATTTGTTTTGTTTGTAAATTGCAGGCCAGCCGTATGTTTGCCTGTAAATTATGTAATTTTATCGCTTTTGTTATTTGGATGGAATATTTAATTAGTCTGTTGCTTTGCTGTCGGTGGGAAAATTGCGTTGAACAACTGGTGGGATTTGTCTTTGTCATCGATGACTCTTTGGTGGTTTTCCACAATTGAACAGCCACTTCCAACCGTTGTGCTTGTGATGACCAGCAAATCCTCTTTCGCGCTGTTTGAATGCAGCAGTTTGAGAAGCACTGTCTTTAGTGGTTTGAGAGACTCTGATTGTGAATGCGTTTAATGGCGTTGCATTGGAGTTGAACGCATCGATTGTGTTGGAAAATTTTCACGCAAAAAAAAACAATCGTTTTTCTTTGAATGGAATTCTTTTTGATTTAGGCGAAACTGGGTTGATTCCTCGCTGAGCTCACTGGACCTCGCTCCATTTCTTTTGAACGAGTTTTATCGACGAGGCGTAAGTGTTTTCGTCGAAAGACTTCGAATAACCAATGCGGTTTTTCGTGACTTCGACACCTTGGCTCGGTTGCCTCATTTCATTTTTGACTCCTCACTTATTCATAACTTGCGTCGCAAATTCGACATTCCAAAGACATCTGTCACCTGTTCAAATTGAATAAAAACGGTCATGGTTGCCGTTCACTGCAAACATTTGGTTAAATTGTGGCATTCTTGGGAATGGCAAACACCCGCCCTGCGTTGCCAATTGAAATTTTCCTTTGCTCTTCTTCAAAGCAATAGTGTATTTAAGTATGAGCTTTATTCGTTCGGAATTCAATCGATTACACAACTATGAAGTGGATAGAAGTGGGTATTGCGATAACGATCGTTTTGATACATTCCCAACGGGCTGAGGTGAGTCGAGTGTTTGAATTTGGTTCGATTTTTTCTTCGCTTTTTTTGTGGGAAAATATGGGGTTTTGAGAGAAATTTGTTCAAAGACGAGTGTCTCATTTAGGCGAAAGGAGATAAGAATGGAGCCAGAGGCAAAAATCGAGTCGCCGAAACCGCCCTTAGCGTTCATGGAGACCAAGGAGCTCATGATGGTCGTAATGTTCCGACCCCGACTAAATCGTGAGTATTTCCTGTGAATTGCTGTTTGTGACATCGAAAATGACTGAATTCGAACGACGCGACTTTCTCGATTTTCATTCGCTACGAGTTCAATTCCGATGAATACATCGCCATTTGCTCTAACCGCGTTGTAAAATCGATGCTTATCTTCGGAAGAATGATGTTCTCGAAAAACATTTAAAATTTTCCCGGACGCGTCTTTGTTCTCCCATAAAACACTGTCACGCATTTGCATGCCGATGATAATGCGTCGTTCATGATACTAGTTTCTGGAAAACCTGAATCAACATCAACCACTTGCGTGATCATTCACGCAGCGAACGGAGCGCACACATGTTTGCCAATTGGCTTCGCAGAATTTCCCAAGGAGAACTCGAAAACGGTTTTAAAGTGTTTTTCCAATGATTTTTCAGGAATGATCAGGTCGTGGCGCATGAATTGACAGAAGCGGAATTGATGATTTATGGCAGAGACTCGAAGCCAAAGAAAATCGCGCAAGTCTCTAGCACTTTTGATGCATTGGTCGAGCATTTGGGAGCTTATCTGAAGGGCACTGATGAGCAGAAGGAACTGCGAGCGAAAACTAAGATTCGAATTGTTCGGGACGTTTATGACTTGCGTCAGCAGCCGTACGCCATGTTGAATATGAAGGTTCAAAATAAGATGGTGGCTGGGATTCCTGCCTTTGGGTTGCTTCTGCAACAAATAAACACCCTCGACGAGGGCATCAAAATCATAAATAAGTAAATTCTTCACCCGAATTTCATTCGAGGGCAACCGAATTGATCTTTCACATCTCGATCAGAATCAACAAGAACTTTGTCTTGGGACTGCGCACGTTGCACGATGCAGCGTCAAAGGAGAAGAAGTCCGTCAGTTTGGTGGTGTTTGATGAAAATCTCCAATCGCTGTTTCAGTTGACAAACAATTTCTTGTTTGACCTTCAAGTCCTCTCTTACGTTGACTTGCAGTGAGTGCGGCAGGGTGGCTGTGGTTGAGCGAAAATCCACTAAATCATGATTTCGTGTAGGCTGAAGCCCAGTGAAGCGACTTTACTTGAGTCCGTTGTAAGTCTGCTCAGTCACCGGCATCAGAAGTTTGCCAAGCTCAAAGCAAAGTATGAAAAGGCCAAACCGCTGCCGACTTTCAATTCGAAGGAGCTGACAAGGTGGAATCCATATGCAGCGATCCATTCGGATGTGCCTCTTATTCGATTTTCGTTTTTCAGTGTCAATTCGAGTGTCGAGCACAAATTGGAAGCTCTGGAAAATCGTCTCAAGAATAAGGGATCTGTCACGACTAAAGGACCGTTGGTACAATTGAAGTCCAGCTTTGAAGAACTGACTGCTGCTGTCGTGAAAGCTCATACGGTCAACTTGAGGTAAACTCCTACGAAACGATCACTTTTGTGTTTTGAGACACCTCCCTTCGAACCAGACTTAGGACAAATGTTCGAGTGCGAGTGTTGAGTCTCGTCGACAAGATGCTGGAAGAGAGTGACCTGGATCCATTGGCCATCAATAAGGAAGCGGATCAAGCTTTCGGCATAATGTTGCAGCGTCTCAGTCGGACTCGGAAGAACGAAAAAGCTGTCGAATACGTTTCCGAGTGAGTGAATGGCATCAGCGCGTTGAACTGAGGAGTATGAAGCACGTTCATTGTTCTTGCAGGAATCAACAGAGCTTCTCGAGGCTTTTGATATCATTGGAGAGTGATCTGAGGGAGCTTGCTGAAGTCAAGTAAGATTCCTAGTGGATTGAATGATGAAGCGTGTTGAATGGGCCTTCTTGCAGACAATCAGACGAGGAGAAGTCACCAGTGAAATTCAGTGGAAGCTCTGAGATGGAACTCAGTTTGGCGCATAGCTGGCGTCTTGTTTGTCATTACGCGCGATTCTTGGGGAAAAATCTAATCGGCTGGAAGTTGGAATATGACGATTTGAAGTCAATCACGGCTATTGATGAGATGATGAGTGATGCTTCGTTGACAAAAGGTTTCTCCAATTATTCGCTGCGGAAGAATTTGGACTCAGATTTTGGAATGTTCAAGCAGTTGAAGGGGTGAATATTTCAAGGCATTTTTGAGAGGACGTTTTTTCAGAAATACATCTTTCAGGAACTATGAAGCCATTGTGGATAATCTGGACCAAACCAAACCTTTACTGCGGAAAACCTTGGACGATCCGACTGCGAGGAAGGAAGCCATAAGCAAGTACTGGGCGATAGTTCTACAGAACTTGGTGGACTGCTCCAAAGGGGTTGAATCCCATGAGATGATCCTTGAGTAGGTTTTCGAGTTTGAGGCAAACACTCCTACAATGATTTCTCGATCTGACAGATTCCCCTCCGAAGTTCTCATGCCACTGATCACGATTGACGATGTGATTCAGGAATTTCAATTGCTTACCAGTGAACATCTGCCAAAACGTCATGCAGCGGTGAAAGCTTTCGATTATATTTTGCGCGTATTAAGCACTAGCACGTCCAAAAGCAGTCACATCGGAATGGAGTTCCTGAATGGGTTCGTTGAGACACGTCTAAGAATGGCTTTCTGTTTGACTCCTTCTCTTTCAGACTCCGAAGTGTTTATATGGACCGGCTGGAAAGACTTCACGCTCAAATCATTGAGGTGGAACTGAACAAGCACGATGGCCCGAAAAGCTCAGGCGACAAGCTTGGTGTGGATGACGGACCCAAAAGGATTGTCTTCAATTCCAACGATCCAAGTCGTTTGTCAACTTCGACTTTGATGGTTTTGCAAATGAGGAAGACTGCAACGTACTTTGATATTCCTGAATTCACGTAATTCCCAAGGCCAATCAAGTTCACGCGGATTAAATTAAATATTCGGAAATTCCCACAGAATCCCCATTGAAATAGCAGAGCAAGCGGTCAAAGTCGATATGCTAATCTCGAATTCACCCATTTTGGTGGGCTTCGGTATGATCCCACAGCGACCGGCCTACGAGAAATATCTGATGAGCTTCAAGCGAATGATCGAGTGTGTTTGGCTTGCAATCTCGGATCACTTCAACGACTGATTTTCCCAAAATATTCTCTTCAGAATCAATGATCGTATTCACGTCAATCACATTGGTCTGAAGACATTCATGGAACAATATTGGATGATGCCGAACAAGGCGGCCGTAATCAAGGCGGTTCAGAAAATCTATCCAGCTTATCAGCACGATTTGAGGGAAGCCCTTGTTCTGGGATTGGAGTGGGTGTTTCTAACTTCCAGCTGTGTCTTCTTCTTCTCATAGACTCCGTTTCTCCTCTCAGTCTACCTGTCGAGAGGATGGTTGAAATGTATCGCATCACTCAATTCATGTTGGAAAATGTTAAGTACGATGACGACCACATCGATTGGCAAGCCAAGATCATCGAGCGAATTACTGCAACTGGATGTGAACTTTCTCAGGCATTCGTCGATCAGTGAGTGTTTCAAGAATCGCATCATTGGCCTTGCATTCATTCATTCTTTTTCAGAGTGAAAACCATTTTGCTACAAAACTTGCAGACAATCCTGGCCAAATTGAAGCCGCTGAAAAAGGTAGATTTCCATACAATTGGAAAGGCTGGCTCCATTTCGCGGATTGTTGCAATCGTGCTGAGCCATATAAGGATATTCCAGGAAAAAATACCGGATTTCACGTGAGCCAAACGGACATAGCTCGCTTTTGAAAGATAAAATCTAATACACATAGTTCTCCAGTCATTCACCAGAGGTCGTAACGACATTCGTGGCAATTCAGAAGCTCTGCGTCTCAAAGAAGCTCATCAAAAATCTAACGACGACAGTTCAGTACACACGGGCTGGACATGCTCTGGCTGAAATTCTCAGCTCAGACGGGTAACTCCGGTGAAAGATCCAAAAGAAATCCCATCTCAGCTGAAGCTCTTCCCCAGAATACACAAGAAAACTGTGACCGGACTTCAGAATCTGGAGAAAGCCTTCAAGCTCAAAAGCGTGGAAGCCCAACGGTCACGCATCTCTGAAATCTACCCCGACTTTCTTGGAAATCTTCAAAAAATGGTCGATCATTTCGAGTGAGTCTGCTTTGAAATACACGACGGACTCACATCACATGACGTCACAATCCCCACAGCGTAAGAATCGGCGACTTGGTGAAAATCTTCCGGTTCGATCGTCAAATTCGCACGAAGCGACTGTTGAACAGTGACATTATTTGGGTGCGTCGAAAAGCGGTTCCTACTTTTACGAAAATCTCCCAGAAAATTAGCGCTAAAACGAGCGATAAGGGCGCCAGAGCTATGATCGACGAGTGAGCAATGAGATCCAACTGGAGAAGACTTGAATTTGACGAGCTCTTTGCAGACTTTTGAATGAATTGGATGATCAAATCAACAACGTTCACAAGGAAGTTAAGAGAATATCTGAATCGCTCGAGAAACCGACCAAGAAATCGCCGAAAATGAAACATCAATCGGTGATTGTGCTCGATCCGAAACCGGAGGAAACATCCTACCAGTACGGCTTGCTAGAAATCTATCGGGGCTTGAGCAATTACTCGGCAAATATCAGACATTTTGAGTGAGTTTTCGGAGTGATTTTCGCAGGTGCATCAGCATTATGACGGTTTCGAATGACTTCCAGATTGACCCTCCCTCAAATATTGAAAATCGCAGAAATCGACTCGTATTTGAGTGATTCGACGAGGTTCCGTGGTTTTCTAACCAGACCGCGATTGGCATGCGAGAAGTTCTTTCGAAGATTCAGCAAATTGAGGAGGTAGAAATTCCTTTATTGTCCCATTGGGAGGTTCTGTTCAATATTGATATTTCAGCATCCACGAAGAGATTGACGAGCTCGTTTCGAACTTGAACGGCTCTGAGGAAAACAGTAAGGAATTCTTGCGACTTTTGGAGCTGCTCGCCATAGCCATCCTCGATAACAACATGAAGTGAGATGCCTCAGACGACTGCTCATTATCACCGGTCAACTCATGGCATACCATTTCAGTTATGAAATCACTAAAGAAAACCCAACACTGAAAACGGTCTTAATGATCACCAAGAAGCGTGAAACTCAGTTGAGCATCGAAGATTCTCTTCGTAGAATCGAAGCTTGCGATGTATTTGAGAACATTTTGAAGACCATTGACCATGCGGCGGCTGAAGCCTTCCGGAAACGGTGAGCCTCTTCTTGATACAATCACCATCCAAGGCTAAACCACTGTTGGTTTAGGCGAACGAAATTACTGATGGGAAAAATCGACGAGCTTCATGAAAAATCCAAGGGCTCCGCTGAGCAATTCAATCGGAAGGATCTCAGCTCAAACACAACCTCCTACAAATGGATGGATCTTCTTTATGGGATGCGTGAATTGGATATTCGTTTAGCGTGAGTGCCTCCATTGAATGCAATTCGATGAAATTAAGTGCCATCCACACACTCCATCACAGTGACGTCGACCACGATACCCGGAAAAAGCTCGAAGAAATCGAGAGCAAACTGCAAAAATCCCAGGATTTCATGGACCTCGACGAATATCAGCTCAACAAATACTTCAAGGACACAGCACGGCACAGAATTTGGGACAGCATGTCAGTTGTTTTGAAATCGGAACGAAGCACCAACCAGGAATTGAATCAAAATTTCTCCAGGGTTCTGATGGACATCCCAGAGTGAGTGGCCGACGGTGTGGATGCTGGATGATATCTCGAATACTCAAAAAACCTTTCATTTTCAGGGATCTCACCCTTTCCGAAGCTTACGAGTTCATGCGATTGGTCATGAAAGTGACTCTTCGCAAGGAATTCGTCCCGAATGCTCTTTCCCAACAGCTTATGAAATACGCGGATAATAACTTCAGGCATACCGTCACCAGTATAGTCTCTCATGGATCTGATGTCGACGAGCAAAAGTCGAATGTTGATGTGATCACGATTCAGTATGAGGAGGACCCCACATTCGCAGGAGATTTCTCAAAGTAATACGAGCTCACGTTTGAAAAGCACGATTCTATCGACCCTTTCTCACCACAGCTTCAGCAAGCAAGTAGCCTTAAGTCTTAAGAAGTCGGATAAGAAGGCGAGAAAACGAGCAGAATTTGTCAAGGTGTTGTTCGTCGCGTTCCAGCATGCGATTCCAGTTCGAAATGTTTGGCCTAAGCTTTACGAGGAGAACCCACTGATCAAATGCATTGACGATGATCAACAATCTAAAGCTTCGTATGTTTATGGACTGCGGCACCCACACCTATGGGGTCTGATGAATTGATATACGTTTTTCCCAACAGGAAAAAATCAATAGTTCTCCTAAAAAACACTCTGAACTGCATCGCTACGGCAAACGTCAAAAAAATCCAAGAATACACGTAAGAACCATGGCCTTAGAAAAACAGCTCTTCCAACAATTGCTCTGGTTACAGCGTACCCTTGGAATACAGGAATTATTTGAGCGAGAGGCTGAAGATCGCCTTCACAGCAAAAGGATTCTCCTTGTCTTCTGTCAAAAAGGCCGATCTCGATTACATAATCAGCGCCAGCAACGCATTTGACCTAAAACTTCCGCGAGAAGCTTTTCCGAAGAAAAAGAAAACGTGAGGTCCTAAGCAAAAACCACCTTCTGCGCATGATCCACAATTAAATTGAATAAAAACACCCAAAAAATTATCCCTTCATCGTTTCACTCATTCAAAACCCGCACCGAACAACGCCAATCAAAAACCGATGTGTCATTCCGGCCTCCCATAATCACGCGCAGCGATAGCACAGCCAGAATTGACAATCAAAATGTGAGTGGTTGTGTCTGTGTATTGAGAAGCCGGTTTGCGTTCAAGTACAC
>JANSTV010051349.1:0-13916 GCA_027564135.1 Lestremia cinerea
CGACAGGCGTTATCGCCTTGTGTGCAATGAAGCCATCACATTGGCCCGGTCGAAGGCAAGGTATCGTTTGATTGCTGTTTCCGGTGTCGAAACTCTACCATTCTCGTCCGACGACGGCCGGTTGCATCGAAACATTCTTTTTCACAAAACTTTTCGATTCGTGAAGAAGAGAAAAAGCGAAAAACAAAAAAACAAATGGCCGTCGATAAAACGTTCAACACATTGGCGAATGGAACTGCCAAACTTTCTCGCCCAGCGCACCGTACGAGTAACGGACGCTGTTCGATAAATCACCAAGACCTCACCTGGGAAAATTTACGAGCGACTCTTTCACCGAACCCGCCATCGTTCTGGTGCTTTTCATTCTTTTCTCACAATTAAAGTCACTGTCGCATATCTCGGTCATAATTCCAGTGTGTTGCATACGAGCGGCGACCCGATGAGGTGATCGCGTCGTTGTCGCGTGAATGACCGTCGAATCGCATAAAGCGGCAATAAAATTGCATCAATTTGGAAAACTGCGCGGAATGGATTTGAACTTGAGGCCAAACGGAGTGTGTGTGTGAGAGATCGAGTCAGCGGGACTTGTCTTTGGAGGAATCGGTCTGATCAGTCGGGGCTTTCGAGTGTGAGGCGGCAATCAAACATGCTCGCAACGGCTATTCCGAATGGGACACACGCATTCAACCAAAGTTGGTCATGTCGAGTGATTGGTGTGCAATTGCGCTCGAAGCTGCAGGTCGAGCAACTCGTGTGCCGCATCGGCAGCCATAAAACGCTCTTCACGATAAATTATCGCCAATAAAACTAGCTGCATCGAATTCAATTGATTTGTAAGCACTCGAACGGGTTCTATTCTATGCAAATAGTCTGACATGAATTCGTGGCCGTTTGATTTCTTTCGAAATGTCATGACGGACCAATGGGATAACATGCTGTTTGGCCGGGTCGCGTTTGCAGGCTCGTTAAAAACACCGATTTACCAAACGGCATTCAATTAGAAAATCATCATTGTACTTGAACTATTCAGCCAACAGTTTAATCAGCTTCTTCTTCTTCTTCGTCGCGTTCCTCGTTGAGCATTTTTTTTTTCCGCTGCGCCGTTTCTTTCATTCCACAAAACTCACATTGAAACGTCAGACCGCCTAATGCTCGAAACCGTTTGAAAATGCACACAATAATAATTATTGTAATTTTCATTTTTGTTTTGAAAAGCATGCAGTTGCTGGAAACGCTTTGCCGCATTGCAATTGCTCGTTGGTTTGTGCGAATTACCGAATGCCGGAAACGATTGACGTTCTTCAGAGACTTCTGGGCGATTCTGATGGAATTTCTGGCGTGGATGATTGAGTCGATTGCCATTCCCGAAGCTCATGAGATTCATCGGCTCGAGGCATAGCTCGGATTACAGCAAAGACCCGATGCCTTTCAAGGAAATGTCGCTCAGACGCTGAACCATGGGCGAGTGCCCATACACTAGGCGATTGATCGGAGATCGACGATCGACGAAAACGAAAGTCGCCAAAGGTGAGAATGGGCATATTATCAGGAAAGCCTTTGTGAAAACGAGATTATTAATTGAATTAAATGGAAATCTGTGCCCAAAATGTGCTAAGCGAAGAGAAATCCAATGTCGCTTATGCTAATTCACTGCCGAGTCGTCTGTCATCTTGGATTATGTCGCGGCGCTGGTGCGGTGAGCAATCTTAAATCAATTGCACGCTGATTGTGCGCGCAGAGCACCTGTATTCGTGTAGACACCGTTATTGCTCGCATGCAATTCACAGACACTGCATCACAATTGCATTCAATCAACGAATTCATTGCGCATGCGCAAGCGTAAACACGAGACGCCGTGGATTAAACGAATGAACAACAATTGGCCGCTGATTCAATTGGTTGGACCCAAGGCATTCCTCTCGAGTGATTTCATCATCGCATCGGCCGGGCCGTTGTCATCCACAATCGATGAACCAATCGAACGAAACAGACGACTCTGGCGATCGATGACCGATCAGTGGTGTTGAATTACCCATTCGGTGAGGCTCGACATACAAATGGGTGTTTTATGAAAAACGCATTTGACATTCGATACTTTGAGGTTCCGACGCATACGCTCGACGGTCGACACCACAAATCGGAACCGCATTCATGTCGACCCGTTAACGTTATCCAAGCGAATTACGAAATTTTCGTCTTTTGGAAAAAATAAAGAAACGAATGAAAAAACATTTTGTTTACGATTCTTCGATTGGAGTTTTGTTAAATCGATGCAAATGCGATTAAATGGAAATAAGCTGTCGTTTACGGTGCGTGTGGCAGCGCATGCATGTTTCGCGGTGTGGGCGTTCATGGGCTGAATGTGACTTTTGTTTGGTTTGCCATTCGAAAAACGGCATTCCACGAGACACCGTCGAGCAGTGTCGAGTAGTGTCGAGCACCCTGGGCCACCATTGTGGTACGCTATCGCTTATCATGGCTCGGAGACAAACAATTAACGCCAGAACAAACAAACGAAATTTGATCGTCGTCTCATTCAACGGTCCACAGCACATCGCCCCACCGACCGATCGACCATCGTCGACACCATTCTGCCAGCACGCGCATTATTTCATGTTTATCGTTTTGAAAAAAAGCAAAAAAAAAGAACACAAAACTATTTTCGTGTGCGTTTCGATTCTCGCTTCAACCATTGGCGTCTCCGTCATGACAGCATAAAACATCAACGTCAAAGCCAAGCGAATTGAGCATATTCCGAATCCGTGGAATTTAGGCGAATCGTTACAAGTCAAGTTGGGTTAATCTTGATTGCGTTTCGTGTGTGCGATCCAATGTGTCTTGGCGCTTGGATGGAAACGCTGATGCGCGATGATTGCTTTATGTTCGCGGGCACCAGTCAAACACATCGAATCGTTGTCGAAGTGCTCGTTGAAAGGCGGCAATTATGCTAACCGGACAGCATGATTTATGAATTCTCTCTGTCGAGCACATACTCTCCTCTTTCACAGGCCATTTGTTTGTTCAGTTTGTCATCGCAATGAATTGGAAGGAATAAAAAAAAAAAGAAAAATGATCATTCACCGGAATTCAACAAAATTCAATATTTGTCCGAACGGTGCCCGGAACAATACACTGAACCGATCCGTTATTCAAATTGGTCTCTCTGGTGAGGCCTCCGCCGTCGACATTATTCAATTATGCTCAACAGACGTTGACGGTATGCTCGGGCCGTCGGTTATCAGATTGCATTTCGAAATGCGTCTAAGCCGAGCCATGTCAATGACTTGCGCGTTTGGTCGCGCTGCGCGGTCGAAACGATGGCGCACAATGCGATTGCAGTTGAGTCAACAAGCCTCGCTTCGTTACGATTTCGATTCGATCGTATATGATTCATATTGATATTTCGTTCGGGCGACAATTATCAGCATTAGACTGTTTTGACAGCGACACACCCAGTCGAATCGATCGATTGTGAACGATATATTTTGCCGGTCGATTTGGTGGATTTATGATTTTGCGCGGGTGAATTTATTGCTTGGGATTTCGTAATCGACGGTTTTGAATTGGCCATTCGAGCGGAATGGAATGACAACAAAGTCGAGTCGAAGCGACGAACATCACTGTAGGGATGAATCTGGTTGAGTCTGGTTAAGTCTGGTTAAGTCTGGTTGAATCTGGCCAACCACCCGCTCCTCCATCACATCGCCCAGGTGCCTCATCAAAACCGTAAACTTTCTCATTTGATCACCGATGCGATTATCGCATCGGCACACAAATCACTGGCAAACCGCCAGGCCAATGCGCATCGATAAAAAGCTGGCAATTAAAATTTACAATGTCATTAGCCATCGCACGTCAATCGCGATTAAACTCCAGTGATTTCAGTGGACGCAAGCCATTTGAATTGCATTCGATAAACGCAGCGATTTGTTGGCTGGCAAGAAATTGATAAAAGCAAAGTAATCTTCGTCAGAATCATATTCCAATTGGAGTCATTAATCAACATCATTAAATCCATCAATCGCAAAGACAATGAAACTGTTCTGTAATTGGCAGTGGCCATTGGCCGATCGGCGCAAAGAGGAAATCTTCCGTTGATGCCATCTCGTCAACCGGTCAAGATTATTTTTTTTTTTCAATTAAAACCAAAGCGATTTCAGACGATAATGCGACGATGTTGTCGACGACGATTCGCACAATGTGAGAATTGCACTGTCTCTCATTAGCTTATATGGCGATCGTCTCGGCCGATTGACAGTTTTTCCCATCGATTTCGATTCAAATGAAATGCTTCGAGACGATGCCAGCTGATGAGATTACTCAATTGATGGGTGTTTGTTTGCTGTTTGGACAACTCTGCGTGGCTCTGTTTGACGCTGATATGCTCCGCTATGACAGTAATGACACTTTGAATTCATTTGATAAGCAAATCGACTGGAATGCGTGTCTCATCGGAAATGCAACTGGGTCAGGAGCGGCATTGCCAGTTGGGTCAAGTTGAATTGCGGTTTCTGCTCGCCAACGGCTCTCGATCGAACCAAATTCCATCACAGCCAATCGATCCTCGCATTTCAATTTCATTCAAAATGAAAACCAGTCGAGCGCAAATATCAAACAGCGACGATGAAGCTGGGCCGAAAAGCCATGAAAACTAAATTTAGTTGCGATCCGGTTTTTTTTTTTAAAAAATTGTTCATTTTTGCATAATTCGATTGGTTTGCTGGTGTTGTTGTTGAATCATCGTTCTCGAGGCTCCGAAACGTGTTTCGTTCGACGGTAGCCATTGATGACGATGGAATACACTGAAAGAAAGTTTGCGCGCGCCATATGCGTTTCATTAGCATCATTGGCGGTTTGCCCTCGGCTCATTAGAAGCCATCAACCGATTCACTTGTCGCGGCTGACGGAACGATGGCAGCTGAGAGGGATCATCGCGGAGAGCATCGAATTGAATGCACATCCCGCCCGAGTCAAATCACTCACAACCGCCCGGCCACATGTGACGCGAAACATCCATTTCGAATGTTAGCAAGTCCGATGCTGAGTGCGATGTGCTGATGGATCGACCCTGAACGGATAAACAAATGAGCACTGTAAACATCGATGGCACGAAAGCGAGGCGAATTCGGTGAATGTGGCGCCAAACGAAACTCAATAATTGTTTGATAATGTTTGCTGCGTTGAAAGGCATCTCGCATCCGAAAGGCTATTCAATTCGCAAGCAAAGTGCGTTCGGTTGGTCGTGTCCATCAACGAGCTCATTGTGTTGGAAGGCACTTGAGATGCGGTTTTATGGATTCCGAAATGAGTGATTTATTTGGGAGGAACGTTCACTTGGACTCATTCGGATATTTGCCACTGTGAAGGGACTGTGGAATGCAGCTGACTTGCGACAAATGATGTGCTTATGGTGAATGCGAGTCGGGCCGGGCATTCAAATCTATTTTCAGAAGAATTTTTCCACGGAATGTGTGAAGACTGATTCTCGAAATGAAACGAGTAAAGACGTTGACAAATCGAAATGTTCTCGGAATGGGCTTTGTCTACTTGATACCGTGTCACTGCATCGGTCAGCGGTTTCACGCATTCACGATTAACTGTTTCAGGTGAAATTGTGATTTGGTGATGACAGTCGTCCGATGACACTGGAGACGGTGACACGATACGCTCCGTGAAAATGAATGGCAGTCAGATCGTGTGTCCGTCAGCGACAAATGTACATCAAACGAAAGGTGTAGACAATCAGATGTCCTCAAAGCGATTGCATGACTGCCGCCTACTCGAACCCAACAACGGTCAGGTTTTGGTTTCAATCAAAGCGTTTCGGTCATTTTTCTCTCATCACATTCAAACCGCATACCGCAGGCAACCGTCCACAATTTTTCCAATTCATTAAATTGCATCTCGTTTTCTTCACTTTTGTTTGGCAAATTAATCGTCACTAAAAATAATCCCCGTCGCAATGCTGGCAAGGCAAGACAATGTTTCACGCAAGGCGATGGCTTTCCTTCCAAATCAACGCTGTTGGAATTTTAATTTGGATTTGTCTCTGGGTATTTTTTGTTGTTGTTTGTTTGCCGCTTGCAAGGAACGAATTCATGCAAATTCATTTCGGTCGTCATTTTGAATTCGATTCAATTCGATTCGTTCGAATCGACGAACCCAACGAAAACGCATTGGATGAGCTGGTTGTGGCTCGACTGCGGTTGCCGCTGCTGCACATGCATCGCACCAACCGAATAGCCAATTCGTCTTCGTCATTCAACGTTCTTTCTTTTCGGTCTGTTCTTCTTCTTCTTCTTCATTTTAGTCGACGATTCTTGGTCTTGCGTTGGTAATTTCATTTGTTTGTCTTAGCCAGGTCTCACCCAGTATTTCGTTCAACATTTGCCTTTGCTCGAAACAATAACACAATCATTTGGTGGTTTTTGTTTCTTTCCTTTTGCTTTTTGTCGGCCAAAAGACGATGGAAATAATCCATCCATCGCTGCCATTCCATGCATTTCGAGTGCGTTTGCAACGATAACAATCCACACGGCATGCACACACACACACTCTCGCAGATGGTCAATACAAACGAAAACATTCCAGTTTTTTTTTCGTGTGTTTTTTCGCCATTTGGTCGATTTATGCAATCGTTTGCACAATTGTCGATTCGACGGGACCGTAAATCACTCGGAAATTCATCAAATTGCGAACCGGCGATGTTCGATGTTCCGTAAATAATTAATCGAAAAAAGAAACCATCGACTTCACATTGGTCGGTTGATCGAAAAAGGCG
The DNA here is from genome assembly GCA_027564135.1 of Lestremia cinerea. Lineage (NCBI taxonomy): Eukaryota > Metazoa > Arthropoda > Insecta > Diptera > Cecidomyiidae > Lestremia > Lestremia cinerea. Next base: position 6,782 of record JANSTV010051349.1, read on the forward strand.
AATGCATCAACACACGATGACAACGACGTTACGAAGGTCGACACGAGATTTCTGATGTTTTTCCCATTTTCGAGCTACTTACTTCGCTCTGAATTAATCCAATCGATTTGTAATCCCAGTGACACCGAAACAAACACTTGCACACAATTTTTTTTTATAAATTTCGTCAAATTTCAGTAGAATTTTTCGTTTGAAAGAGCGTTTATGTTGAAATTTGCATAACGCTCTCGTTGACTTGCTTCTTCGTTCAATCCTCTTTTTTTTTATGATATTCCGTTCAGCACTCACAAATACACATCACTTCACGACAACCTGAATATTCCAACTGAATAGTCTGTTTCAATTCTCCGAAAATCCAACTGATGCGCATTCACTAAGCGGTTTTACGGACTGGAATATTCATTCCGTTTGTGCAAATGTCGTTGAAACTCCGAATTTATCCGAATGGATGGGAGCGTTTCGTGACGATTCGGTATGCGTGGCAGAATCGACCCGGATCTCGATTTTTTCCTCGGGATTTCATCTGAGAATATCCAAAACAACTTCTTCTGGTCCAACTGCCCCTTACTTCCACCGCCCTTACTCCAATTTCCCACCCCCCAACAATCGGTTTCAATTCAAACACCACCCCAACTGCTGTCGAACCACATGAAACGCACCCACTGTCGGACGCTCAACCGCGATCTGTCAAACGTTCTTTCCAATTGGAAAGGTGAAAAATTGCTCGATTCAGTCAAACAACAAAACAGTAAATAAAACGCTATTCGAAAAATAATAAAATTAACAAAAGGAAAAAAACGGTGGAGTAACGTGCGTGAATCAAGGCCAATCCAATGTCAAGTTTGCAAAAGACGATGATGCGGGGCAATTTGCCCCCAATGATCCCGTCCGCGATGCGGTCAAGGTGTGTATTTGATGCGAAATTGAATCAAACTCACGGCGTAATTTTTATGTAATTAATGTTCGATTGACCCTTTCAGGGATGGTGGCGGACGTAAAGGACGCCAGAAGGATTACACACCGGAAATGTGGAGCGAGCATTTTGCGGAGAAACGCGACGTCACTTTCAGAGAGAATCACACGTTTCGAGTGTATTTTTCAAAGCCGCCGGTGAACGAGGATGTTCCGCTGATTGTGTTACTGCACGGCGGGGGGTATTCCGCACTGACCTGGGCACATTTCACGGTAAACTACTGGCTGAGTTTTGTTGAAGAGGGATTTCATAATTTTGAATGTTTCAGACGGAAATCACATCGCTAATACACTGTCAGTGTTTGGCAATCGATCTGCGTGGTCACGGCGACACTCGCGTTGACGACGAATCAGATTTGTCTGCTGACACATTGGCATCGTAAGTGACTGCGGGTTGATGCCATCGTCGATATTCAACTTGCCTTTGCATTCTTTCAGAGACGTTGCAAAAGTGTTGTTCGAAATATTCCCGGACGCCGCACCGCCAATAATGCTTATGGGCCATTCGATGGGAGGCGCTATCTGCGTGCATCTCGCGGCCATGGAGCTGCTTGCGACGCTGACTGGAGTCGTGGTGATTGATGTGGTTGAAGGCACTGCCATGGAAGCCCTGGCGAGCATGCAAGCTTTTCTCCGTTCACGACCGCAGACATTCAAAAGCATTCCACAGGCGATCGAGTGGAGCGTTCGAAGTGGCCAGATTCGTAATGTTGCCTCAGCCAAGGTGTCGATGCCGGGTCAAATCATGAAGTGAGTTGTTGACGATTCGAAACGCAAAGACCGAAGCTAATTTCAGTCGACGGTTTCAGTTGTTCCACTCGTCAACTAGCGACGAATGAACTTCCTCTGAAGGAATCCGAGACGTCAGTTCCAACTGAAGCCAGCACACTCACCAATGCGCTGACAATTTCCGAAGATGATGAATTGGAAATTGGCGAACCGAGTGCCACACGTCAATGCATGCAGGCAAATGAACCAAAGTAGGTTAAACCGTTACACTACCGTAGTTCAATGCTCATTTTGCTAACCTCTCCACAGATACACATGGCGCGTTGATTTGGCCAAATCCGAGCAGTTCTGGCCCGGTTGGTTCCAGAATTTGAGTCAAATGTTCCTCGATATTCGCGTTCCGAAGCTTCTGCTGTTGGCCAGCATCGACGGTTTGGATCGAACGCTGACTGTCGGACAAATGCAAGGCCGCTTCCAAATGCAAGTTTTGGCCCGATGCGGACATGTCGTTCACGAGGATCGTCCACATGAGGTGGCCGAGGTGGTAGCATCGTACATGATAAGAAACAAATTCGCTGAAGCATCTGGAGATTTCGTTCGACCGATGCCTGACTGTTAGTCGCTCAACAAGTTCATTCATTCTTTTCTCATTTTGTGTCCACAATTGGAACATTAATTTTATGTGAATCTGAGATCTGCCAATGATGAATTTATTCGGTCGTCGCTAGGACCGGAGCCTTCCGCAAGCTGTTCTAGCGCCGGAACGAAACTCATCAAACCAACTTTTGTACAATTTCTCCTCAAAACTAGGCTAACTCCAATTTCGGACAAATTTCACGTATTTCATTTCTTTAGGTACATGTCCCCAGCAGATACTTAATTTGTGGGCTTCCCACAAATTCATTTCTAGTAAGAACTCAATTAGTGGGTATTTGTGGGACCATTCCCCGAATTTGTGGGGGCCCTGGTGTCATAGATATCCATTGGCCGATTTGTATCTGCTGGGGACATGTACCTCATTTCTTTAATATTTTTTTTTTTTTTTAAATATTTATTTGTGCTTTTTCCAACAGAGAATTTATCGAAATCAATAACAAGAATAAAACATGTTTGATGTAAAATTATCTGGAATGCAAAATAAAATTAGAAATTCACAACTGAACTGCACGTGTTTGTGTTAACATTCGATCGTCTTCCGTCCGGCAACATGAGTTTGTTGCTTCGCCAAAGCGAATTTCCTATCCGAATTTCCACCTCAATCAAGTGTCGAATATTTTCAACTGTTCTACATCGCTAAGAGTTTCTCAAAACAATCAACAGCTATTTTAAGATTGATTAAAGTTTATGTGACTGGTTGAAACCTTCAAGAGGATTAGACGACATAATTTGGATTGGAATCGGAGAGGAGATGCTTGTATCCGCCGTCACCGATGTACATGTTCTCCTTTCGGAAATGGAATGGCACCTGAAATGGAGCATTCGCGATGAGGTTCTGACAGTGGGTCTCCGACGCCTTGGAACTTACCGCTGGGCACGGAATCGGAACCACAACCTCTTCTGTGAGTCGTTTGATCATCTTCAGACTCTTGTAGTAGCTGTGAACGACATACCAGACGAAGATGTTGGCACAGAAAATGATGACTCCGAGCATCCCTGAAAGCAGGCAACGTCAAATGAAAAGCTCACAAATCCACCGTAGAGGACTTACAGCACGAGTAACTGTCATTGAGAATGTTGTCAAAGTAGCCATCGCGGTAGACGTACATCAAGCACAGTCCAATGGCGAAGAAGATGCAGATGACACCCTTGACGATGAGCCAGGGGACCATCAGTTCACAGCGTCGCTTCAGGGCACCTGCAAGAGATCTGGACTGCAATCCAACTGTCACATCGCACTCAACACACACAACGCTACCAATCAACAGTCCAACGGTGCACAATGCGTAGATACCAGCAAAGGCTGTTCCAATGTACATCAACAGCAACGTGTAGGTGACCAATCGGTCAGCCTCAGCGAAGCGGATGTCATTCGTGGAAACGCCATGAAATTTCGGTGTCTCGTAGAACTCTTCCCGTTCTTTATGATCCAATCGATCCAATAGCAGTGTGTTTGCTATGTCTTTGGCATGTACGAGGCCCAGGCAAACGAGAAGCAGTATGAAATGCGCCATTGCCTATGCCGAAGAGACACTCGAATGATTCACAATGTTTGCAACCCCATCGTCACCCCGTACTCACGGTTTGGGCCACGGCAATGGCCAACACCAAAATCCGCTGATGATTCATAATGCTCAGCAAGCGATTGAATGAACGAATTTTCGATTTCTTCTTTTGCGCCTTCAACAATTCACGTTGATCAATCGACATTCTGACGGAGATTTCGATTTCAATCCTTTTTGGTGCAAAAAACAAATTGCGTGCTTTACGCTACGCCACACGACAAAAACAAAAATTTTCTTCTCGAAAAAGCTTCTTCTTTTGTGATTTTTTTCACAACGCAAAAAAAACCTCTATTATTTCTTAGCGAGAATATGACAGACCATGACGGGATGGATTTTGCGCAATCGACGTTGCGAGAAAAACGCATAATGCCATGAACTTGTGGTGGATGAATGGAATGAAAAAAGGCCGTTTTGTTTCGGGGCTCGTTGGTTTATTTCATGGAAAAAATGAAAAGAAAAAAAATCGTACAAAATTGAAAGTTGGAGAATTCACATTTGGAATTCACGAAGTTAACAAAAATCGATGTGAACATTTCGATGGGACGAGCACCTCATCGAGCGGTAGCCTATGGCGATGGCTGGGCTGCATCGTCCTTCTTGTTCCATTCGTTGAATCTCGTTTGAACATTCTGAGCGATTTCCTTTCCTTGGCTCGTGATTTTCTCACCAGCGTCAGCGGTCCAGCTCCAGAGTTTCTGAGGAAGAACAAGCAATCGAATCGAGTTTTGCCCCAAGATATCCTTCCAACAATTCACTTACATCAACATTGTCCTTGGAGAAGAGGTCTGAGGCTCCCTTGCGGAAGGTATCGAAACCTTCTTGAGCCTTACGGTTGATGTCATCGAGGACGGATGGTGTGCTCGACTCAGTATCACGTGGAACGCGAGCCGCCAAGGTCAACTGTAACGAATGATTGCCATCAAAAATTCCATTTCCTTAGTTTTTGCCTGAAGACGCGCTGAGTCAGACATTTGCTGAATAAATCATTGCCGCATTCGATTGCAAATGGGCCATTGAGCGCGATAATAGCATGCAATTAGACTGAATCAAGTTGTTTTTTTATTGCCGATTCGACGTCACTCGAGACTGTTGACGACGTTGCTCGCCATTTGCTGATCCAATTGAAATTGGTTTGAAACGCATTAAACGACATTTCATCATTTCGTTATGCGACATGCCCATCACGCGGGGTGCCAGAGGTATCATATCTTTGCTACTGAATTTCGCCGTAATCTACTTTTCTTTTCTTTTTTTCGCTGCTCGTTTGACCCTTGCGTCCGCTTCGTTCTCAACGGATAACGCTTGGCCTCCAAAAAAAATCAACTAAACCAACTCTACGAACAAGTCTTGTCACGCACGAATATAGCCCAGTCATCGGACGCTGGACAACTCGTGATTCGGCGGTCAATTCGTCGCGATGAAAAAATTTCAAAAATTGTTTTTTTTTGTTTTTTTTCCCAAGAATTCATTCCTTGTTTCGACGAAATACCTTGGCCGCCGTCGCAAAAGATTCTTATCACAACGACTGCCCTCAATCACACAAATGTCACTCTTATCGTTGACTCCGTTGAAACTGAGAGCTAAAATAGAAGTAGAATTGCTAACGGCAATCGTTCTTACTTGAACAATGACGAACATCAAAATCAACGCTAATCCCAATTTGGCCATTTTGACTAAATTCTGAAATTCACTTCACTTGTGTTTAAAGACGAAAGAGAGATGCTTCTTATGCGGCGATCAATAACAAACTGACTGCATATCGTCACTGCGCGTCTAATATGTTGGCTGAACGATCGAATGTTAGTAGCCGTTGACGACATACGTTACTGGCGACGATGGTGGTGTGTTGATGTTCCGCTCGCACCTCGTTATCGGTTCGAAATGTCCAAGTTCAAAATTCAATCTGAGACGACCTCTGATTATTTAAAGTGCTTCGATCAGTTCAAATGAGTTTAAGCAAAGGCGACGATGATTGATCAGCCAGCCGGCGGTCCCTCGAAACGCCCTCAGACAAGCATGCCATTCGCGTGAATCATTTCATTTTCATTTACGGTCGCCCAAAGTCCACCAGAAAAACTGGGATTTTACGTAAAGCAACACGCTTCACCTCCGATAATGCGACAGACGGACGGCATTGGGCATTGTTCTGACTCAGAGTAGAACGAAATCGAAATGCTTTTGTTCAAATACGTTTGTGTCAGATCCGCTTGGTGTGCACTTTTTTTTTCCTCTCGCCTGCTCGAACCGATCACCATTCGTCATTAATTTAGCAAAAACGCCAGCAAACAATTTCAATTGTTTACTTGATATTTTCGCATTTGAAATGAGCTTAGCCGATTCCATTACATTACATTTGCCGAGTCTACGTTGACTAAATCGCCAATTGATGTTTTGATTCGCTAATTCAATTCCGCTTGAATTTATGAATTTTAATACGTTAATGATGTTGAACTGATTTTGAGGGCATTTCGAAATAAATTTTGTTGTGACGTTTTTCTTCGTGCCAAATAGTTTGTGTTCCCTTCGTTTGGATTGGGTTTAATTCAATCAGAGCAAGTTTCAACACACTGGCAAACGGTAACTGTCGTTGCGCCAGCTCTGGGAACAGAGAAACCCTTTGCAAATATTTCAACAAATCACTTTATTTTTCATTCTAATTCAAACAAAACGAACAACTTTATTAATGGTGTCTTACACTTAGCTCCGATCTCTAACTTTATAGCCCTTGGTGGCCGCTTGAAATGTGTCCAAAATGCCTAAGATCAATTCGAATATTGGCTTTGCTTCACGCTTCGAATTTCGATTGGTCGATTGTTCTACGGTTAATTCGCTGGAGTAAATGTTGAGATCGCCGAGAGCACTTTCTGGAATTTCCGTTGGTTTTGCCTCCGACCAAACAGCCTGCAGACGAACGAATGAATCAGTTGGTGAATGAATGACTTGGAAATACACTCACCCCGAGCAGAAGCAACACCAGCAAAATCGATGCAACTCTACTGTTTGTCCACATTGTCAAGCCGATGAACAAAAGAATGATCGAAGAGATCTCTTGAGAAACATCTTATAAAGATTCTACGACGAATTCCCATGCGAAGCAACGGAATTGTGTCAGTGACCCAATTTCGAGCGGTCGATGTCGGTAATTTCGCATACGAAATTGTTGTTATTAGCTTTTCAGCTGAGGTAAGGCATTTTCCGGTGCAATGACAACT
>JANSTV010051360.1:0-13909 GCA_027564135.1 Lestremia cinerea
CGATTATTTATTGGACGATACTATTTAATTAACGATAAATACGGATAATGTTAATTTATTTCAAGGTGTTTCCTTCTTCATAACGTCGTTTTTTTTTGTTTTTGGGAATGATGATTTTGAGCATCACTCATAGATTTTATGATTTTCTCAGCGTCACCGCGCTTTCCTCAAATCGTTTCACCGAAACGATGAGCTTTGCTGGGGTCAAAACAAATTGAGAATGCGATAATTCGGCCAAAGACAAAAACGTTCAACGGGTCTTAATTTCGTTTGTATTTTTTTTTTTTTTTGGTTTGTCGCTTTTCGGTGTCACCTCAAATGGCCGGTTGAGTCATTCACGGTCCACAATGCGATGCGATGGGATGTGTGACGCTGTGATGCTGACCATGCATACACAATAGAGATAAATTTTTAATTAATTTAAATCGACTATTTCTCAATGTCAAGTGTGCTAATACACAGCATTGCTCGAATGTGACTTGTTTTTTTTGTCTTAAAATTTCTCGACGTCAAAGCCTTTGACAAAATCGATTACAAATTCGAAACTGAGCCGAGCGATGGCGTTCAATCAGAACGAAATTTATTTTAATTAATTCGACGCGATACAGAATCTTGGCCGAGCACAGAAAAATGACATTCGGTTTGTTTACATATTTTTTGTTGTCCTCCTCGTTTGCCGTCGTGTTCCTCTCTCGAGTGTGCTTTGTGTGTTTGTCTCTTCATTGTCGTCGGCATTCCATCGAGTCATCCAATGTTCACACTTTTTGTCGGTTTTTTTCTTTAGGTTTTGGTTTTGTTTTTTTTTTTTTTGCTTTTTGGCGGGTTCCGTCCACACCGTTGCACCGTTTCGATACTTTTATTTTGTTGATGTCATGTTTAACATTTTGAACTGAAATATTGTTGACGCAAATGTTCATTCAGCGCCTTTTTCCGCTGATTACTTGATTATAATTATCGTTTCGTTTTTTTTTTCATTCTCCCCGCCGTTGGAGTTAGATTTTCGGCACCTTGTTATTTATAACGTGCAGTCTTCTGACCATACTCGAGGGAATCATTTGTAACTTGGATTTAATCGATCGCATATTTCAATTTGGTCTTGCAGAATGTTGGCGATCGTGTTCATTGTGATCGGTATCTTTGCACGAATGGTCAGCTAATGGATGATTGATTTCGAACGTTTCCAAAGGAGACGATGTCTGATTGAAATTGACTTTCAAGCGATGTTATTGACGATAGCCGTAATTAGCGGCAGAAAACCTTCATGGTTTGAACTATCTGACATTTGGCCGAATCGTTAGCTGACTGACTGACCCTTGAATCATGCATGTGAAATGCACCTACACGATTTCGTCTGAAAATTTAACGAAAAAAAAACAACCGTTTCAAACTGAGTTGAAATGACCAGAGGACGAAGCTGCACCGAAACAGATGAAAACAAAAAGAGAAAAACAACAATCATCAACGGCAAACGTCATGAAGCAATAAAGTCGATAATATACTCTCCGCTAATGAATTCAAATCTATTTCGTCTAATTAATGAGGCGCTTTGTTTTTATTTGACATTCTTGTTTAATCAAAAATCAATGAACGACGATTACCAGCTGAGATTGAGTGTGTGCTGAAAAGCTCAAACCGTCTCGCTAAATGTTTGCAAACAAAAGCTCGCATCATTTTTTTCGGGGCGAAAACGATCGAAATTCTAAGACTAATTTATTTTCGATGAAATATTTGTTATTTTCAAGGCATATTTTCGAAATTCAATATTCTGAATCAAAATAAATAATTTTTAGTTCGTCTCCCCGATGATCGCCGGTGATCACAACGATCGGAACACCGTCGTCGAAATGTCTTTGAAAGCGGCCATTAAGAGCCATCGAAATGACACATAAAATGCAATGAAATTATTTATATAAAATTTGGCGGTTAAATTCAATGTGATTTGTGGTTAATGAGACCAAAAGGCGGGGAATATGCAAATGAATTACTCATTTGGTTCGATGCTAAATATAAACCGGGCTGAATCGTTGAATTAGTAACAAAAATCCGTGAAAGCTGACAAATTATCCAATTCTGGAATGGATATGCTCCGTTCGAGCTGATTTGATCAACATAAATATCCCAGCAAATTTAGTCAATTTGGGCAAACCCAAAGAGTCTGATATTATTATTTGCTTCAAAAACAAACGCAACCGCAGTTTTATATTCGCTCCGAAAATCCGTAATGATTGTGGTAATCAAGGCGGAAAACGGCAGAAAAACAAAAACATATTCGTCCACACGCCGGGCGACTGAATGGGTTGGGCAAGGTGATTCGCAAATGAAGAAAGAAATCAGGATAAGGCCCATTTAGTGGGCTCCGTAACGTTTGCGGATGCGATAAAACGGAATAAAGTCATTAACTTGTCGTTTATCGTTCAGTTGAACCCTTTCAGAATCGACCAAATGCACATCGTTTTTCTCATCGCCGCCGCAAAGGACCCACTCCGAATTCAAACAACGCATTTCTTCAGCGGATCAATAACATTGGCTTATCCCATTCCAATATAAAAATAACAAATTATGCATTTCGTATAATTGTTATCTAATTAAATGTTAAGGCGAACCTCGCACGTCGTCATGACCATTGGTCGGGCCAAAGCCAAGCGCGCACGATGACACTCAAAATCACACGGAAAAAATCGCCGAAACAAACGTTAAATAATCACAAACATCAAAGAAAGTTTAATTTATGAATTCTTTTTTCGAAAAAAGCAACAGAAAAAAACAACAAAAAAAACAGTAAAAATGCGAATGAAAAAAAGTTGATAAATCCGTTTTGCATGCATTTTAAATGGGAATATCAACTATCGAATCGCAGACCACTAAGCGGCAAATCGGTTTACATTTTTTTGCTATTTCTCCTTTAAGTTTTATTTCTCGACGTTTTTTTTTCTTCTCTTTTCCACATTTCTTTTGCATTTTTTTTGGTTTTCGTTTCTCGGCCGGCATGTTTTACTTACGAATTTACGGAAGTTGAACGAACGTTATGCAAAAGCGATTTTGTCTTATTTGCATACGTCTTCGAAATGCGATATATGTTTTCTGCGGCTGACATTTATGAACCCAGAATGTGTGATTGCACATCGAAATCGAAATCGAATCGCCGGACCGAAAGGTTGATGGCGGTAATAACGAGACGGAAGGAATTTGCTTCTGCACTTGCGCGTGCGCCCACTAATTTGATCTGATTCGCTCGGAAGGTGAAGCCAGCTTGGGCGGTGGCTCTCGCGCTTGCCAAAGAACGGATTGAACGGTGTGTCACCGGAGCTGAGCCTCTTCCTAATTAGCCAAACTCATCCATTTGTTAGGTCATTTAATGAAGCTACCTCATTTGGAATCGGAAAATTAAATTTTTGCATCACTTCTGAAAGTGCAATAAATGGTTAAATTGCATTTTTGCTGGTTGCCAGGCCGATTATACAACGAGATGGGCATTCAGCAAATCGAATGTATTTCATCAGAATGATCATTAAGTAAGAGAATATGGCATGCAGGCAGAGACGGCTAATCGGTGCTGCAATTGAGGCAATTGCAATCAACTAACAAACCATCAGCCGAATGGAATATTTTGCAGATATAATTTACAATCGGTCAGCAGTGAAATGTGTTCAATATTTTTGGTGTCAATTTTTAAGTAATTTGAATATTTAATTTTGTGCTCTGTGTGTGAATGTGAATGCGCATGTGCGAACACGATGCGCATATATGAATCTGAATGCGAGTGATAGCCAAATGGATAAGTAATTGATGATTTTTTTTTTCGTTTTGTTTTTGTTATTCGCCCGTTTTTTCTCTCTTTTTTTCGACTTTGTCGTCGTCGTCATCGTCATCGTTTTCGTCTGTCATTTTCGTGCTTTTTGCCTTTATGTATATGTGTCATGCTATTCCATTCACCCACTGGTCAGTCGTGCCATCGAGCGAATTTATTGAAGATGACGATGATGATGTCTTTTTTCGCTCATTTTCGTCTCGTTGAGGAAATTTTCCGTATTTGAAGATCATCCAGCCGCCGCCGCCACCGCCATACATTTGCCACGGCAACGACAACAACAACAACACCGCCAAGCAGCTATAATAAATTGGTCAATAAAGTTAATGTTTTTTTTTGAATGTTTGGCGTCTCCATGACTCTTTTCCGATGTTGTCATGTTGTTGTACTTTTTTTTATGTAAGATACCATTGGCTGTATTTTGAATAGTATCGACAATAATATTATTGATAGCAATAGTAATAATATGAATATAATCTTGTTGTTGTGTCGGCTGAAACGTGCATCGCATCAGTCGTCTTAATTTGGTTGTATTATTTTCGGTTTGGATTTGAGCCGAATGGACCGAGCCGAACGGCTCGGACTCATCGAAAATCGCACAGAATTATGCATGATTTGCAATAATTTAAACGGAAAATTTTTATTGTTGCGATATTTAATAATTATGTTGAAATTTTAATTGATAATAAATATTTATGTCTCATAAGTTCGAGTTGTTGAATAAATTTTTTGTTTTCGCTGCCGCTTTTCCATGCGGCAACGCTCTGTTGTGAGGCCTAAGCATCGGCTGCGTGCCTCTTTGCTCGACACCGAGCGTCTACCGTTGGCTTCTTCTTGTTGGTCGCATGAAACGTATGAGGTATGCCGTTGAAATAATAACAGTGCAACGAAATATTGTATTTCATTGAAGGTGATTGGATAATATTTCACTCGATTTTATCATGGAATCGCAGAGGCGCACAGTTAATCGGAAATTAGACATATTTCTTGTTGACGTCCATTCTCAAATGACATTTTTCTTTTTGCCGATGATTTTTTTTCTCTCATTTTCGTTTTTCGTTTTCGCATATTGCTTTTGCGGAATTACAACAAATTGCCAATTATTCTTGGCCCCATTACATCCATTACTTATTGCCAGCGAATGCATGTCATAAATTCTAAATCGATTGAAATCCGTTCGATTCCTATCAACAACTTGCCCATCGCATGAATGGCATGCGAATAAAAGTTATGAGGAGACTGGTGATTGTAGGCAATCTCGATTGGTCTGCGCGGTATGCGATGGTCATAAGCCGATATTGATTTCAGTTTCGGCAGGTGTGGCCGGGGGTATGTCCCATGATGCAGAGGTAGGTGGGTAAGTTCACCAGGATCTCAGTCCTAACTGTAGCTGGCTCGATGAATGAGACAATTTCCAGTTGAAAGACTCTAACATAAACTGATCAACTGATCGCTCAATCAATCAAACGTTAAATCAATATTCACGGCGAGGCGACTCAAGATCACAATAATTTGATTAGAAAACTCAACAACAACAACAACAAATCAAATGTGAGAGATGCAAATCTCTCAACAAGACATTTGACAGTTGTTTATTTGTTAACCAATTCATTCATGCGAAAAGCGATTTCTTATCAAGCGTTGATTTCAGTCTGGCATCCCAACGATTTCGATCTTTCCGTTCGATACTGTCCAATCATTTAATCATTCGCGGTTGTTGTTGTTGTTGCCGCTGCTTTCTTCATCTGCGAATCATGTTTTTCTTTCATTTCTGTGTCAGCGACCTATAACCTGCCGAAAAACTTTTTTAACGCGTATATTTTTAGCATTTATCATTGCGTTTCTTGACTTCTTATTAAAAAAAAAAGCAACAAAAATTTAATTACATAATAAACTTATGGCGAGTCGCGCTTGCATAACAAAAAAAACATAAGAGATTCGAATGCATATCGGCCGGCAAAGAAAAGATCCCTAACTGCGTGCTCGATTCATGAGTCATTGAATTGAAAGGAACATGTTTCGCGGTTGAAAATATCTTCAGGATTTGGTATGGTCGTGCCCACATCCGATCTTGTTTTGTTGATTCCATTAGTTGCAATTTATGGCCGCGAAACTTTTGGTAAAACCGATCATTAATTTCGTGAATGAATAAAACACACGGCGCGTTATCTCCCGACAATTTCCGACAAAGACGAAAAACGCAAAAAGGATTCGGCGCATAAAAATTCTGGATGAAATCTTTCCGCTTGCGATCATCTGCCACGGTAACATGACCATGCGAGAGACGTTCAACTCATTAATTTTATGTTCTTGGCTTTATGTTTTGTTTCTTTTCGTTTTCTTTTCCTTTTTTCATGTCATTGCATTACGACATTCACTCAGAGACAATCCAACAATAATTTATTTATTTTAATTAACCAAATCAAAAGCAACTGAATCTCTGAATCTCTCTCCTTTGAAACGGAGCTCAATTAACAAAATGCTGATTGCGATGCGGTTCATCGATTAAATAATCGGCTGCCATAAGATTCGGCAAGCAGACAAGAGCCACAGCGAACCAAAAACCAAAAAAAAAACAAAAAACCGCCAGCCAAATTGAAGACGGCACAAAATGCCAAGAGACGGAACGCGAATACTGTTGCTATTTGCTTTGAAATGAACGAAATGCTATTTGCACGAGTCGATCAATAAGCTTTTGGGCGAATTAACAAAGAACGAATCCAAATGGCATTTTGCATTCGGATTTATCAGACAGAAGCATTCATTTTTGAAGACATCATCAGCGTTGGCCAGTTGTCAACGATCAACAACTTGATCTGGATCTGGTGATCGGTTTGGAGCTGGCACGTAAGCCATCAAAATATCACCCATTCAGTCTATTCTCATTCTAATCAGATTCTAATTCGAAATGGCACTTCCTTTTCGATTGAATTAATTCGTGCCGCATGCCACATGCCACTGAGATGTCTTTACTACTGAAGCGATCATTAGACGAATTTTTTGATCCGGCTCACATTGCCTCATCTCAATGAAAACAATCACATTCAAATTGCAGCATTGCAACACGGCAACACAACAGCACAACGGTGGCAAACAAGTAGCGATTGTTAATTGAATTTAAGGCCCTTGCAAAAAGTGAATTTTCATGTATTTTGCTGACTCTTCAGTTTTTTTCTGTTTTTTTTTATTTTTGGTTTGAATTTTCGCTTCATCAATGAAGAAGAAAAAGAAGAAGAAGAAAGAGTAAAAAAAATGGCTGTGCTTTTTCAGGTGGAATAAAGTAAACAATAAAATTTGAAAGTTTACAGTGCGGTCGCGGGGAGCATGCGACGCAACGATATTGTCGCCATAGTCGAAGATGGTCAAGATCAGATAATGGTCCGAAAAACTGAAACGAAACGAAGTGAAAAGCGAACGTGTCTAAGTATTCTCATTATTTAATTATAAACACAAGGACGATCTTCAGTACTTTATTTCTGCATTGTTGGCGTTTAAGTTGCTTTTCGTTCAAATTGCGAAAAAGATGCAAAACTGAATTGGCTAGACATTGACTGGATTGAAATGAAATGGAATGTTTTCATTTTTGGATTTCGTGCGATGGACGTGCTCTAATACACCAAGCGTTGATGAGAAAAAAAAGCGACGGTGCTTTAATGAAAGTCATGCGATCGTTTGTCACAAAAATGGCATTAAAGAAATTAATTAGATCGGTCGACGAACAATACAGGTCGTCTGTCCTCGACCACAAACGTGGCGCTTCATACGTTGTTTTTTTTCAACGTTGAATGGGTTGTTCATCGAACCTTAATTGTTTATTCAGATTCCGAATGATTCGACCTCAAACCAGTGTATTGTTTCAGTTCTATTGATTACGAGAAGAGCAGTCATCCCACCGGATTCTTTTCAGACAGGTCTCGGTGTGTCGTCACATTTGTCCGCATCGACATCGGGTCGGGCTCTTTTCTATTCAACGAAACCAGCAAAAATTCTTGAGATTCTCTTTTGTAATGCAAATCGTTCAGAAAAATGCATAAAATATTCGAAATTTTATATAAAAATTAGATCCAATTAGTTCGCAACGATCAAACGATGATTTTTCCAAAAATAGCCGACCAATGATGAGCTGTACGACTCTGAGCGATGTGCGACATTTTCATTTTGTCGTCGTTTGTCGAAGGATTATCGACGAAAACAAATGAAATTGAACAAAAATGAAATGGAAAAACACAAAACATTCCGAAGATGCGATGGATCAAGCAGGTCACCGAGACACACATACACACATTCGACAACACACGCTTTCGAAATGGTTTCATCGATTCGTACGCAATTCCATTTACGAAATGCGTTGTGATGAAATTTTTTTTGTCGAAAAATCGCTTCTTTTTGTTTTCTTTTTGAAAATTTCATGTGGTGTTTCTCAGCTACGAATTCGACAGATTTACTTTTGCACATCTCCGACCGATTGACTGAAAATTCAATTCAAATGAAGCCATCAGCAAAAATTTAACCCAAAAAACGATCGATAAATTATGAAGAGAAAAAAAAATGCTCGGCTTAGATCCTAATTGGTCGATTCGCGTTTATTACGGAGCATGTTTTGAGCGCCTTTGTGTGCCCACAAAATCGAAAAGAAGCTACGGTATTACGGCATTAGAATCATCGAATAATTTATTGAAACCAGTTCGGAAGCCAATAAAATTCTTGAAAATGCTATTCGCTGATCTTATTGTGTCGTTGCGATGACATTCGATCGACATCGACCAACATCTCGATCGTTTTGCGCGATGCGATCCGATTCAATTTATTCACGTTGGACAGCATCCGACGCTGCCCAAAAATGACATCGAAAACAAATGACAGAAACAAAAAAATGAGTGGAGACAAATGTGGACTGTCTTACGATGTGCCGATTGATAAAACCTTCAGTTAATGCCTAATTCCGTCGCGTGCAAGCCATTTCGGATTGTCCGTCTTCATGCGGTGTATCACTGAGCTTGTAAGTCATTTCGAATCCATAACGGAACCTCAACACGTGTCCGCCTCGAGCCGATATTATCTCGAGAAAATGCGATAATATGCATTTATATTTGATGTGTATCCGAATTGGGAAATTGAGTTGAGCGCACGGCATCGGGGTCAATTCTATGAATTTGATTATCAGTCTGTCATTCCGCCATCAATCCCAATTGATGTTTGCGTCAGTGATTAGCATAATTGGAAAATCCTCCCAGAAGAAAGATCGTTCATTAGTCATGAACTGTCCACGTGTACCAGATTCGTGACTTCATTTGAAAGCCGTGCACTTGGACGATTCGTGCGGAATCGAAATACCACAAGCGACACGCGGGATATCAGAGCCACTCAAGTTTGAATATCATTTTTTTTCTCTTTCTCACTCGGTTTTTGTTTTTGCTCTGTTCGATTTCGAGCCAAACGGCTAGCCAGTGAAATGAATCTAAAAGCTTTACGCAATCGTGTAGCCCATATCGGCCATTGCTTAATTGCTAGCGTGTCGTACGGGACACATAATTTTCGAGACACATATCAACGATGCCTTTTCAATTTTTCGAAAGTGACTAATTTTGAACGAACTTGTTAAAGGTTACCAAAGCCCTGTGACAACACTAATCCAAATTCGTTTGGGAAGATCTACTTGCAATCAGCGTGTTGCCTCAGCGATTACGTTCACCAATCGGCCTCACCGTATCAAAGTCGCGCTGCCCGAAACCCATTTCAATCTTGGAGTTCTCACGAAAGTTCAGTCCGATTGTCATAGATTCGCCATGGCAGAATCAATCTACTGCGTTGAGCTAAATTATTATTATTAATATTTAAGTAATCGTCGGTAGGCAACGTAACATAATTTTTATCGTCGGCAAACAATTATGTGGATGAATCTGCAACGCGTGTAACGTTCAACAGTGTCTGTACGCTTGCTCAGGAACGATCAATTGAAGGTTTTCTGTTGGACGATGGAGGATAAATGCTATACACACGATATTCGATACGAAACATCAACCAATCGTCGTAATGATCGCCAATGATGGTGACGGTGATGGTGATGATGAAGATGAAGCAAAACAAAATACCATTTATGCTCTCGAGGTCCATTGCACGTTGATATCATGGCTTATTAAATCGGCGATATTTTTTTGTTTTTTTTTTTTTTTTAATTTTTTACCCATCGATGGTTCATTTGCGAACCGATATGACCCAGTCCACCAGAAATTAACGCAAGCAATCGCCAAAATGAAAGACACCAACAAGCAATAACAACGGCATGAAAAATATGAAAGAAAAACAACAAAAAAATAAAAAACGAAAAAATCAGAAAAGATGCGAACGAAAAAATTATGAATAAAATAAATAAATAAATGAAAATAATTCTGCAATTAAAAAAATTATGTGAAAAAAGCACGGAATAAAAAGAATGTTCATCTCCGTTGCGGATCGTGAAGACTTCCAAAAAGAATAAATATCACTTTTGTTAACAATTTCATTATGAAATCATATTTGCATCAAGATCACGGATCAAGTTTTCTTGCGCGCAGAGTGGCAATTGTGTGCAATGGATGCTACTCTTTCGGCGGTGCACCGGTTGTTTATGTGCTCTTTGTAAGCGAATTATAGAAATTTTCATGAGCCCAGCAGCCCAGCGAGATGATAAGAGGAAAGAAGACGAAGCAAAAAAGAAAAAAAAGTTAAAAAAAACGGCTCACACAACAAACCGACAGAAAAAAATATTAATTATTTATGAAATGGAATCGGAAGTTATATAACAATACCGAAGCAACTAATAAATAAAATACTATGCAAAAAATGTGTCAAGAATAACGATATATCATTCCGGTAACAAGCGTGAAGCTGCCTGGGTAAACCAACAACACAATCGTTCATCGGCTTAGCTCGGAGAACAGTCGACCCGCGCACATCTCACTTAATCGAATCCAAGAAAAAAAAAGTGATTGTGGGCAAATCGAAAGAATTTGCATCTTAATCATCTGAAATCGGCAGACAAGTCGACCATGTCGCGACGATTCACTTTTGATGGCGGCTGCGACGGCGGCTACTCGCTCTTTCGACTCGAATTCATACAAATATTCAGTCGTTTAACGCGAGGATGATGATTGAATGCACATCTCCGTTCGGCCTTCACCTTTGTCATGCAATGCTGCACAGTCAAAGATCTATTGAACTGCGTCGGTTGGCCCAATGTGAAACAATTGATCGTCAGTTGTCACATTTTTGTCTTGATTTTGAAAGGTTTTTTTTCGCTTTGCTCCGCACCTTCGACTTCATTGTTTTCTACAGTGATTTCATTGTTTACAGCATACTAACACGCTTGCACACATACACTCACTCACACACACACATTCTCATATCGATCACATTGATCACTATTATCGAATGGAATATATTGCGCGAAATGCTCACCGAAGAAGATCGGCGAGCACCCGTGATTCTAATCCATTCATTAATCTGTAATTTACTGGGGGAAAAAAATAATTTCAATTAGATCGCGTAATCGCTTTTACAGTCGGAACCGAGTAATTGAATTGCTCTTGTAATGTAATAATAACAAACAATTGAACGGTTCATAATTATCTTCTTCCACAGCGGTTGCTGTAGCCGCGGCCTGGCAGAGTATAGTTGGCTTCTGCTTAGTTTCGGCGGTGTTGGCTGGGTCGTTGGCGATCTCTTTGTTGAGCGGAGCCAAATCCGCTTAGTAAACAAAGCATTAATGATTTGAATAGAAAACCGAGTTTAGGTGCTTTGTAGTCTGTTGATTCGCTTATTTCTTGTCTTTTTCTTTTTTCTTTTGTCGTTTTCTTGTTGATGTCATGTCAAGATCCGTTAATAATAATTTGCCATGTGTGAGTGTGTATGTGATTGTGTAAGTGTGTGTATGTGTGTGTGTGGAATTTTTCGCAGAAACTAAAGTTGACGTCAACATGCCACAGTAAAAACCAAAGTGGACTTTCTACTGTTGGTAATTCATTAACTGATCCATTCATTAATGCCAATAAAAGTGAATCTGAATCTGAATCATGTGTTGAAGGTCGTTCAATATTGCACTTCCTTGACCGAATTTGTGCGCGCTGCGTTTCGTTTGCAATAATAATGAATGCTCATTACAATAACGGGGCGATACTTTCGCCCCGGTCATATATTTCTGTGATTGAAAAATCGTTTGTCAATTAGCGTTCGATGCGATTTCGCATTCTGGCATTTGGAATTGGCTTTCATTATTTGCGGTGGATGTCAATCAATGCATCGAATCGTGTGGAACTAAGCGAAATTCCGCAAGATAAAAGTTCATTTGGGAATCATTGTTGAGGTTTTTTCTCTTGATTTTTTTCTCCATTATTTGGTTAATTGTAGGCGGCTCGATATGATTCATCCGACGCTGTTCTGTTGCATTGGTCGCATTGCATCGTGAGTGTTCTGCCCATCAATACAAGACACACACAACAATTGTGGCATGAAAACGTTGCGATTTGCGATCACGAAATCGATGAATTCAATGAGCTCGTGGACGGGAAGAAAAATGAATAATTCAATGAGGTTGAATTAACAATGAGTCGCGGCAATTTTGCGAGGCACTCAATAAAAACAGGACATTCGACAACGTACGACGCCAATTACAATCAAATAATAACGCCAATATTGCCGAAACTGTCTGCGAAACTGTCTTGTGGTCCGATCGTTTGTCTCTCGTCGCAGCGGAATCTGCCTTTTCGACATTAAAATAACGACTGCAGTCGACGTTTATTTATTTTATTTTTCGCTTGTTTTTTTTTTCTTTTTTTAATATTATTTTGTTCGACGTTCTTGAATTTTGGTGTGCCTTCGGCTATGGGAATATGAAATGAATGCCATTAAGACCCTCCTTCCATCATTCCTCAGCGCATAATGGTTCGTCTGAGTTGGAAGTGTTGTTGCTTTGATTTTCCGCTCGTTTGGGAAACATATTTTCGATTTCGGATACCAGCCAATCGACGTTTACCATAAAAATCCCATAATTTTAATATCGTTCAATTTGGAGATGGCAAAACGTCGCTAAAATGTTGTGTGTCCGAAACGATGTTCGGATTGTGTGTTAAATATTTTAATCACACATCAACCGAAATCCAATGTCATTTCCTCATCGGTCCACACCGTCCGACTCGACGCGAATAAACTTGTCCCTCTTTGCTGTTTCGCATCGAAATTTAGTTTTCATTCGCAAAACCATTCATACACCGTACACCGCACACCTCACACCGTTTGCAGAGCCATTGATGCCAATTTATGTTGGGATTTGATCAATTTTGATCGTTTCGATAATTATTGACTTTTGTCGTCTGCTGGCAAACACCAACGGAATTCAATCTGGAAATTTATTCAATTCTGGTAAATTGCGATTTAATTAAAATAAATCATTCTCGGTGTGATTAATCGTACATATTTTCGCGTTGTATGATGTCGCGTTGTGTTTTGGGTCAAAAGCAATTGATTGTTTTGTTTATGCTCAATTCGGAATGAGCTGTCAACATTTTTGCGGATCGTTTTCTGATGATTAAAGCTCGAATGGGCATTAATTCAATCACATATCACGACTTTCGGTTGAGCCAGCGGCCGCTTAAAATTCTGTTACACAGGTGCCATCATGGACGGCCACTGTCACTTCCGCTTTTCGATCCACAACGAATCGGAGCTACTGAGAGCTGTGGCACATTTGAATAGACATTTGATTTGGCCGCGTTCGCGCAGGCTCATCATTGCCAACTGGAATGTTTGAAGGGCTCACATTTCGCTACGATCCATTGCACAACTGGCGGTACTGGCGATGCGATGCCATTACGTGGACCTGGGATTCCAGATAAATATTCATATTTTACTTACAAAATCACAATAATTATTTAATACTTTCTTCGAAAATCAATCGATTGGTGACGTGTTTATCATCATTTTGTGTCCGACCCGAAGGCACACGAACAGAAAAAGCAGAAAGAAAAAAATTGATCATAAATCGTTTCGATTCAATGAATTAATCGACAGAAATTATCATATTTTTACGTTAATGGACAAGAGATAACTAATTTCTGCAATTACATA
>JANSTV010051371.1:0-13908 GCA_027564135.1 Lestremia cinerea
CGCGCTGGTTCGAGTGATACCGTACCGGGTGTGTGTCTGCATGTGGCCAACGGGCGGATATCGCTGGAGTTTTGCTCCCAATGTCACATGAATTCACAAAACGCATGGATCGAAGAGTAATTTGGATATTGGACCGTCCAGTAGGCTGGCTGATGGACGGACTAGCTGGTGGTGTGCCACGGTGTGTGGTTGACTTGGTGTATTGCGTGTGCGTGTGTGTAAATGTGCGTGTTTGCGTTGTGCGGCAACATAGTCTGACACAAAACAAACAAACAAACGGAAAGAAATATGTACGTTTTCACCTCACTTGAATTTATGTCGGATTTATCAACAACACAAAAAACAACAACAACAACAACAACAACAACAACAACAAACAACTATAAACGAAAACATCAAAACAACCGCAACAACTCAACGATCGAGCGCATTAAAAAGAAATGTCTGTATTTTAGTATCAATATTCTTCTTAATTATTACACATTAATTAATTAATTAATTATTACATTACATAATTAATTATTATTCATTTAATTAATCTTTGAGAAATTACTATAATTTTTTGTCGTAAAATTTTCTAACAATACGGCTAGTTCGAATTGAATTGATTAACATTTACCATGAAAAGTATGAAACGATTGGAATGCCTTTAGACTTAAGTGGATTCGCGGTGAACATCCTGTCGCACTCTGACTGTTAGCTTTTCCTTCTATCTTCATAATTAATTATTTGCATAAATGCGTAGCCAATCACACGGTTTTAGTTTGTAATCAATTCTCGAGAATTTAGTGTTCTCGCTCGGTTGTTTGGTGCACTTTTAACACTTGGCTCGTCGCGGGGTAGTTTTCAACATTCAATTTGTTCACGAGAAGGCATTTATGCAAATTCAATTTTCTTCTTTTAATTTTCCCCTTTTTACAATTCATAAGCGGGAACTAACGACAAAATTGGATTGTAATTTTTTAAATTTTTTTTTATTTTGTAAATCGAGAGACTCTTCTCGCTGCTTTGGCTCAGCATCGACAATGTTCTGAGAGGGAAAGTTCGTGAAAAGAAATCAAAAACAATGAAAATAATGATAACAACATCAGTGGAGTTTTATAGAATTTTTCTTGTTAATCCTTCTGTTTTGTTCTACTTTGATTCTATTATTTTTGTGCGATGTTCATTTCAATGTTTTTATTTTTACCATCTTCCCCCCAATCCCATCAACAACAAATTGCCAAAGATATTTTCCAGTTACTAGTAAATTATTTACATTATTTCAGCGCATCGGCATTTAGTATTGTATGAGATGTGGACGCACATATGTTCTACAGACCGCCGACAGATTATTACTATGATGAGCCGATTTGCGATTTGATTAAGCGAAGGTGGGACACATTTTCACGTGTGACTTTTTATGCTCCAGCCAAATTAGACATTTCTTTTCGTTTAGTTTTGTTTCGATTTCAGTGAATTCTCAGTGGCTGTTGTTCCCGGGGCAGCTATATTTACGTTGACGATTCGAGGGCTAGTTCACATTGATCCATTGAGAATTCACTGAACGAACCATTTCCGAATGTCCAAAGGCAACTGAAGCGTAAAATGTTCGCATTTGAAAGTAAAATAAAACGAGACATGCATTGATTATGCATCTCCATTTGGGTTTCATTGAAAAACATTTTGATAACTAAACCATGATTTTGTATTACAGCAAATGGATATAAAATACTATTTGTGTTGTGTGTGTTAGGAATGCCATGATGCTATTCGACCAACAGCAAACAATCATTCACAATTTGATTTGATGGTAATGGCCATTTTTCTATCGCAAAAATGCAATTATTCGAAATTCTTGCCATTCGAATTGTCGTCGTTCGAATGGTGGTCGAAACGAATTTGGCAAAAAAAAAAAACAATTATCGAAAATTGACCACTGAACGAAATTGTGTGACGACAAATGGTTTTGTATTTTATTTCACTTGAGATTTGAATTTTATTGATTTTTTCTCGAATTCTTTTTCCAAACGTTTCAGCGGCCCCATTAAATCAATGTGTGTCTGATGTGATAGGAGAACGTCTCTCGTTTCGATTTGTTGAATGAAACCACAAATTGCGATTTTCCGAAAAAAAATAAGTTTTTACAACTCGTTGCAATGGCAAGTAACGGGCGCGGTATCGTGTTGTCATTTCGCGCTTCGAAATCGGCCATGTTGTTTGTTTGTTCATTTAAATGTCGGTCAGTGTCGTATTGCTCTATTGAAAAGGTAGGTTTTCTATCTCACTCCAACTTATTTTTGGCAATTTGATCTCCACTTTTTTTCTTTATTTTGTTTTTGTTTGATTTCCCTTACACAATACATTTTCCCTGGAAAGAACTACCAATTCCCATGATATTCCCATTGCACAATTCCCATTGATCTTATTTATTTAGTTTTAAGACCTTTAGGTTTAGTCGTAATTTTGAGTCATTTTTGAAATGATGCAAAAAATTATCAAAAGAATAATTAAGTCTTAAAAATTTTAAGATTGGAAAAAAATGATTATAATATGAAAATAATGGAAATAAAATGATACAAAAAATAATAAATAGAGAAAAACAATTCTGGCATTTTTCATTTCTTCGGAATTTAAGGCTTTCAATATGCAACGAACGCAGAAAAAATATTTCATTTTAGCCTGCATTTCGCGTAGCATCGGCATTTTTGAAACCATCAAACTTAAATGTCCGCTCGATGAACAGTTAAAACAGCACCACAGCATCGTGAACAGTCGTCCGGGTACGCAAGCCGTCGCCTTGAGACTTCATCTCTCTCGCACTCAGCCAGTTCGATGAATGGTCAAACACCAAATCAGTTCAGTTGTGCTAAGTCTGTTGAGCTGACGACATCGAAAATAAATTCGGAAATCAAACGGAAAGGATCCGTTATCAAAGCATTTGAGTTGATTCCGCAAAAATGGGATCGGAGCAACAAGATCTCGCAGATTTTTTCGATTTTTCGAAACCATTTCATCGTTTCACCATTACGGGCGGTACAACTGGTGGCAGAGTTCGTTCGACGCCCGATATTGTGCAAGAAATTCGACCACGTGTTGTGAAAAGAACGGACTACACTCGAAAATATGTGGAACAAGATCGAGAGCAATTGTGCAAGGTAAGTGGGTCCCGTTTCTGCGTGAATTCCTGAAATGTGGTCTCGTTCACAATGGCGACACCACATTTTGCTGACGCTGCCTTTGTTTCTCGTTGGCTCAGACATTTTCGCAAGCAAGGAAACCGGCTGCGAGCCAAGAAATCGATCTGAGTGACTTGGAGGACGATTATTCGGACCATGTTTACCAGAAATATCGGTTCAATACGCACATGACCGAGATCGATTTGCCAGTGAATAGCAGCAGAAAGACAATCCTGCAGAAAATTGAGGAGAATCCAGTGGTCATCATACATGGGGGCACCGGCTGCGGAAAATCCACACAAATTCCCCAATTCATTTTGGACGAAGGCCGTGAGAAGGAGAAGCGAGTCAATATTGTGGTCACGCAACCGCGTCGAATTGGTGCGCGAAGTATTGCTGAGCGCGTCTGCCGGGAACGTCGTTGGGACGTTGGCTCCATTGTTGGATATCAAGTGAGTGCTTTGGCATTGTGTCAGCACCCGAACAAAATGGACTACGTTTGTCGGTCCAATTTCAGGTCTCACTCGATTCCGGCAATAAATCGGAAGACACTCGTCTTTTGTATTGCACTACGGGACTGCTGTTGGAAAAGCTGATTCGAGCAAAATCAATGTCAGGCTACACACACATCATCCTTGACGAGGCTCACGAGCGAGACAAAAACATGGATTTCTTGTTCATCGTCATTCGAAAGTTGCTCGGCACAAATTCACCGGACGTCAAGATCATTTGTATGTCCGCCACAATTGAGGCATCAAAGTTCTCGAACTATTTTCGAATGCCGAACAAGGAAATGCAGCTGCTGCCAGCGCCCATCGTTCGCATCGAGCGCAAAAATGCGTTCACAGTCAAGAACTATTATTTGAACGATGTTCAACGACTCAAGATTGTGAGTTGTCGATGCGTTTCGGCTCTCAAGCTGTGAAATCACAATTGTTTTTTCTCCCTTCAGGCAGCCACCGTGAACTTTGAAAGACCCGACATTTCAGAAGAGATGTACAAATTGGCATTGCATTTAATCATTCTGTCGAGACGCTTCGATGATGAAGGCCAAGATGGTACCACAGATAGCGGCTCATTGCCCGCAATATTGGTCTTCATGCCCGGCATCCATGAGATCACATACATGGAGAAACTTCTCAAGGACCACGCCGAAGGGTATGACCGTTGGTATTGGTTTCTCTCTCATGAATCTCACCGCAACTAATTTTGCAGCCACCAAGAGTTCAATTGGCGTATCGTCATATTGCATTCGTTGATCAGCAGCAGCGAACAACATCGAGTTTTTACTCCAACGGAGCCAATGCAACGGAAGATCATTTTGTCAACAAACATTGCGGAGAGCTCGATCACTGTGCCGGATGTCAAATACGGTAAGTTGCCTCCTGTCACCCATTCGAGATAGCTAATTATTCAATGGATTTCCCATCGACTATTCCAGTGATCGACTTTTGTCTGACCAAACATATGGTAACGGACACCGCAACGAATTTCTCCTCGCTCCAGCTGACATGGGCATCCCGCAATAGTTGCCGCCAACGTTCCGGCAGAGCCGGTCGATTGATGAACGGTCGATGCTATCGTTTGGTTCCGCGTGATATGTTTGAGAATCTTTTTGAAGAGTCATCAATGCCGGAGCTGCTGCGAAGCCCTTTAGAGAATGTTGTTTTGAAGACAAAGATATTGGAAATGGGATCGCCTGAGGCGATCCTGGCTTTGGCTATGGACCAGCCAAAACTCTCGGATATTTCAAACACAATTCTTGTGTTGAAAGAGATTGGTGCTTTGCTCCGGACAACGGATGGTGTCCTCGATGATCACGATGGTGAATTGACGTTTGTTGGAAGAATTATGGCCGCTTTGCCATTGAACATTCGCTATTCCCGATTAATTGTCCTCGGGTACTGCTTCAGCATTCTGGAGGAATGCATCATCATTGCAGCCGGATTGAATGTTCAGGGCTTATTCTCGAATTCCCTTCGAGACAGTCTGGCATCGTATTCTCGAAAGCTGGAATGGTCCAATGGTTCAGGCAGCGATTTAATTGCTATCCTGAATGCGTACAGAGTGTGGAATCAACGCTTCAATGACGAGGAAAAACGCTACGACGGCGATAAACGAAACGAGGAGATCCAGTTTTGCCAGCGGCATTTTCTCGAAATAAAATCGATCCACGAATGCAGTTTGCTGATTGCTGAGATCAAAAGTCGCTTGCAGAAGTTGAATATCATAGAGCCGACTGGCTACAATCGAGCCATTTGGAAGACCAACGAAAAGAGCATAATTCTGAAGGTGGTCATTGCCGGAGCATTTTATCCGCAATTTTTTGCCTGGAATTCCCATGAAAACCATCGATTTGCAAGCGAGGTATTCAACACGCTCCATGGTCGCGATCCATGCAACACGGTCTATTACACCGGCTTCGATGATATTCACATTCGTCAGCTGTATACGAGCTCCATCAAAGACCTGGTCAAAGACATCGCAGCGAATAAGAGAGACGTTAAGGTATCCCTCGAGGAAAATACCCGGAAGGTCTACGTAACTTTCAAGCAACAGAACAAAGATAGTGATGCCAAAGAAGATTGGATTACTAGCAAGTCAACGGTCCCTGGAAAAGTGGTGTCGGAAGTCTACAAGGCCGTCAAACTGCGACGATTGGGCGTGCCACAGAGCATAAAGGTCTTGCGGTAAATTGCATCGAAGGGAAAGAATCGCATCAGATTTTCATAGTCATTTTCATTTACAGTCAAAGAGATGCAGTCAAATATGCCGAACGACTAGGTCTCGGCTTCATCGAACACGATCAGTTTGTTTTGAAAAGACAACCATCAATACACGTCAAGGACTTGTGCTTGCCTCGCAGCCATGAGCATTCGGTTGTTGGAAAAATCACTGAGGTGGAAAGTTGCGATCGATTTTGGTTTCAACCCAAGAGCGATGAAGCAACCTTGAAGAAATTCTTCGAGGAATTAAATTCGGAGACGGTCAGACGTGTTGCGTCGCCTTTCACTTCCGAGGACGAGATTGGCATTGGGCAAATGGTGGCAGCTCGTAATCCACGCGACTGGAAGTTGCATCGCGCCATTGTGGTTGGCTCCGATATCGTTGAGGACGAGAAACTGTTCGAGGTAATACGTTGCTCTCCATGACAATTTTCGCAGCTCCAAATAAATTTTCTATTTCAGCTTTTCTTCGTGGATTATGGGTTCACGGCCAAATGTGACTTGACCGATTTGCATCGCTTCCAAGCCGACGCCAAGCAAGTGACGACTCCTCCTCGATGCTTTGAATGTTGCTTGGCCGAATTGCAGCCGTCCAACATCCGATATTCGACAAGTAATTGGAACAAGGACGCCATCCAATTTTTCACTCAGCGAGCCATGCTAAAGGACTCAGTTGTCGCTCAGGTGTACTCGGTCGTCCATGGGGTGGCGCACGTGTTCATCCACGTACAAAATCAAAATCTCAATGATCTTCTGATCGAGAAACGTTTCGCGATATTCGCCGAGGAGAACTACATGTCAAAGGTTTGCTGCCAAAGCCCGTTCAACGGTCCCACCTAAATTTTGAATTCCTTCCAGGAGAGCTACATCAAACGCAAGCAAGCGTTGGAGAACTTCGATCCAGCTGCGGCCAATGATGACGAATTACTGTCGTTCCTCCC
Source organism: Lestremia cinerea (assembly GCA_027564135.1). Lineage (NCBI taxonomy): Eukaryota > Metazoa > Arthropoda > Insecta > Diptera > Cecidomyiidae > Lestremia > Lestremia cinerea. Next base: position 6,826 of record JANSTV010051371.1, read on the forward strand.
GTTATACGAAACGCCCGAGTACGAGCCACCTCCGACTAACCAATGCAATCAAACAGTCAAATTGAGCGGCCCCTACAGCCCGCTAGAGACGACCATTTACTCGACAATGTTATCTGGCGCGAAGAAATGCATCCACACTGATGCACATTCCGTGAACAGTGTCCTCATGGACAATAACCCTCAAGTAAGCCCCCGCCCACCTCATCAATGTTTGAATGTTCGCTAAAGCGGTCTCTTACAGAACCTCGGGGAGAGTTTCTTGGTAGCAGCCAACATCAGTCAGTCGGACAAAAATGAAAGAAACCTGACCGTACGTGAGACCACTTTGATGCCGAATATTCGAGGCTTTGGCCCCTTGATGGCCTTGATTTTCTGTCCGTTGATGGAAATCAAGCTTGACTCGACCAAAAGTCGTTATGTTTCTATGATCACCGGTCTCGGGTACAACCATGCGACGAAGATGCCTGTTTATGAAGAGCACGACAGCATCTTTCATCTCGATGTCGAGCTTACCCCGAAGGACATCCAAATGGTACGAGGAAATTCAGAAATAAATACAAACTCACGCCATCAAATTTCAGATCAATCAAATTCGATACAATTTGGACACGTTGCTGTTCACCTATCCGAGTCAAGAAACGCCCCAGAACATAACACCCGAAATCCGAAACAATTTGACCATCAAAATCAAGGAGTTGATAATCAGGTAATCAGCCCCCTCAATGCAGGTATTGGCGAAGTTACTGAACGAAATCTATTCGCAGATTGTTGGAGACGTCACGAAACGCCTTGGAGCACCACAGCGAGCAACCAATGTGGAATCAGTACGACGGCGATGTCCTCGAGACAGAAAATCCATACAAAGACCGAGCAATATTCCCTTTGCACAATATTCTGAAGACTTATCCGCCGCACGACGGCCGGAATGGTAAATTGCGAGAGCATTGCGCTGAGCTCCATGCGCTGTCGAAATTGTAAGTTTAGAAACGCCACAGAAGATAATGCGATCGATTCAATCTCTAATGAAATTCGTATCTCTTGCAGGAACATTACCATACCGCGAGCCGTTCCGTGCAAACTGTGTGCTCTGGACCTCGATTCAGTTTCGCAGCTACGCATTCACATGCACAGCCATCTGCATATGGACCGAGAACAACAAATCGGATTCAAGCGCGACTGACATCAACGATCGATTTCTTGCAATTATTTCTCCGTTTTTTTTCATCAAAGCTTTTGAGTGGATCTCGTTTTGATTTTGTTTTTATTTTTGTTTCCTAATAAACTGAATTAATTTGTGGCGAAGTGAAAGCTTTCGACTTTTCGTTCAACGTCACTCGAATGACCCCAGACGATCTGCTATCACCACCGATGAAAACATAACCCATTTATCTCTCCCCACCACACAGAACCAAAATACAACATCTCGTTTGTTTTTTACAAAAAAAAATTACAATAATTTATTTTCTCCATCGTTCTCCTCCCTTCATTAATTAATCATTAAAATTAACTTTACACAATTTCGCATGAGTTTTAATGAGTCTTGGCCTTAGCCTTAGTTAATTTTTCGTACTTTGATTTGGATGAGTGCCACAAGTAGAATGGAATGGTTAGTGACGGCACAGTCATGATTGCGAAGGCGATCCAATCGAACAAATGGGATGAGAAACGTTTGTTGAATTCGGCCAAACTGACGATGACACCTTCACCTGGTTCGGAACTGACGGCCAATTGTTCCTATTTGGGTTGAAAATGAAACGAGAGACAAGGAAAATAACAGCTCAATTAGACTCTGGCATCAAACAGACAAGCAGACGCTCGCAATCGAAAATACTTACGGTTTCGGAGTCTTCATTCGGGCGATAGGTGAGCTCAGCTGCGGTGAAGTTGAAATATCCGTGGTATTTTGGCTGGACAACAACAACATGTGAAACATTTGTTTGTGGTGCGATGCGGTCGATAACCGCATTCAAATGACCACCAACAACATTGAAGGCCTCTGGATGGAAACCATTGTCAACTGCAAGAAAAATGACAGAGATTTGATTCAAATTAGATGTTCCACGTAGATGATTTTTGGATATGCGGAAGCGTCCAACGTCTCGGCCTCGAACAACTAACCTAATTTGACGTTGGTAGCGGCACCATTGCCAACATTGTACAATGTGTATTTTACCACAATATCGCTTTCGGCAACCAAATATCTGTTCAAAATTTGCTTGGAAAACAATAGACGGGCACTGGTGTCATCATCAGATGCTGCTGTGCAGGTGGCAATCAAGCCAAAGAGGGCAATCACCAAAATTCCCGACAATTTATTCATCTGAAAGTAAAAAATCAAAGAGAATTATTCAATGTGTTCGCCTGAACTGAATGAAATTTTGAAGAATGCGGTGCAATCGCATTAGAATCGAATGGAAACTCCGTTGGTCGATCATTGAATTCATCAATAGGCGAGAATATCATTGCAAAACCAACAAAATTCTCGAAATTCTGACTGAAGTCAGCGAATGCTGTGAGTTTTTAAACAAAATTTCTCGATAAATCACCGTTTTCACATAAAATCGACGCAAATCAGGATTATTTTCACAAAATTATTATCTAAACGATGACACGTATCGCGGTTTAACCAAAAAACCTCTTACCTTCACTCTGTGTAGTGTCGCCGTGTTCGTCGTAATGAAATGTTTTGCCTATCGCATCAGCCACAGAACCAAATACGTTTTGAAAATGGAAAAGTTTATAAAGTGACGTGTCGCATGCGTTGACCAAATGTGTCAAATGGTGAAACAATGGCGGCCGCTTGGTTCGGAGCCATCTGTCGGGTTCGTTCGAGAGTGCGGAAGCCATTTTTGAATTTGACCGGGTGGCTAAGAGTGGATCCAGGCGTTTGACTCGACGTTTGATAAATCAATAAATTCTACGATTTCGCGCTCGGCGGTCGTTGATGCTGTGTGTGTGTGTGTGTGTGTGTGTGTGTGTGTGTTTACGCGACGGATGGCGAATTTGTACGGTACTTTTACGGTGTGCTGTCATCTGTCAAATGATTGTAAATAGGTTTTTTTTCGGTCGTCAATCGCAGTTCGTATAGACGAGTGGAATGGAATTATAGCTTTTTTGATAAATTTTGTACAATTTTTGAATTGGAAAAAGGTATGCACTATTAGCGAGCATCTCCGGCGACGGATAGGGATTATTGGCGATTGGTTGATCAACCCTTTTATATTGAAATTTTGGTTGAGACTGCCACCATGCCGAGGCACTGCGAGTACGGTAAAATGCATTGTTTGTCTCTCATTGTTTCAGCGAACCGTTTGAATTGTCGCCGACAAAATGCAGAAGTATGAGAAATTGGAGAAAATCGGCGAGGGCACCTACGGGACAGTGTTCAAGGGGAAGAACCGCGAAACCTTGGAGATAGTCGCTTTGAAGAGGGTCCGTCTCGATGAAGATGATGAAGGTGTACCTAGTTCAGCTCTTCGGGAGATTTGCTTGTTGAAGGTTTGTGATTGAATTCGATCGATGTCGGATGCGTGGCCACTAATTCGTTTTGTTGATTTTGAAATTTTGCAGGAGTTGAAACACAAGAATATCGTGCGATTGTATGACGTACTTCATTCCGACAAAAAGCTCACATTGGTGTTCGAGCATTGTGATCAAGATTTGAAAAAATACTTTGACAGTTTGAATGGCGAAATCGACTTGGATGTCGTTAAAAGTTTTATGTATCAATTGTTGCGGGGATTGGCCTTTTGTCACAGTCACAATGTCCTGCATCGCGATTTAAAGCCCCAGAATTTGCTGATCAACAAAAACGGTGAATTGAAATTGGCCGATTTCGGATTGGCTCGGGCATTCGGCATTCCAGTCAAGTGCTATTCAGCCGAAGTGGTGACGCTTTGGTATCGTCCACCGGATGTTCTCTTCGGAGCGAAATTGTACACGACCAGCATTGACATGTGGTCGGCTGGTTGTATATTTGCTGAATTGGCCAATGCTGGACGACCGCTGTTCCCTGGATCCGATGTTGACGATCAGCTCAAACGAATTTTCAAATTGCTCGGCACTCCGACGGAGGAATCTTGGTCGGGTGTCAGTCAGCTAGCCGATTTTAAGCCATTCCCATGTTAGTTCCGTTGAACGTTGCCGGAACTAAGCGAAAATTGACCGAGCTCTCATTTGATTATTTTGCAGTGTATCATCCAACCACATCATGGAGTCAGGTTGTGCCACGATTAAATTCCAAAGGACGTGATTTACTACAGAAGCTGTTGGTTTGCGTTCCGAAATTGCGAATAAGTGCCGAACAGGCCATGGCTCATCCATATTTCACTGAGAATTAATGGCCTGCGGTCTTTGCGCATCCAAACATCGATTCGATTCGATGAACGGGTGCAGTTTTGAGATGTCTCGTGTTTTTTTTCTTTATTTCGTCCTGAACCTGTGATTTTCAACTGAGCACTCAGAGTTCAGTCATTGATTTCGACTGTTTATAGCCAATTGTTGGTGCAATCGATGCGGTTCCATCTGAATCCGGTTTTTCCTTCAACAACTTGACGATCATTTTTTGTGTGATTTCAAACCGAAAAACTCATCGAAAATTGTAATAAAAATTCTTAAAAATAAATTGATTTCATAAGCAAGAAAGCCCTAGCAGAGTTATAACGATATTTGCGAAACGCCCTGCATGAAACCTCACAAAGTCATTTTTGATTTATTTTGACAGGTTTGCTCTGACAGTTTCGCTCGACGTTTGCTTGTGATTGTCGATTGTTTTGATTTTTACCATCATTTTGTAATGGGTTTCACTTTTTGATCCCGGCACGGAGCAATGAGCTTTCAAGAAACGGCTCCAGCGGCCAGCTGTTCACCTAACATCTCTTCGCAATGTCGATTTTGCGGAGAATTTGGAGTGAATTCGGTCTCAATTTGGGATGAAAACTCGATTGAGACAAGCAATGATCTGACACTTCTGGAGAAAATTCAAATGTGTTTGCCAATCGAGGTGAGTCCAGATCCTTTCCACAATTGAAAAATTCCGACAGTTTACCCATTCCCTATTCCTTGATCAGATTAACACTGATGACAAACTGCCGAAAATCATATGCGATAAATGTTGCCAACGAACGAATAAAACATATGCCTTCATTGAGATGGTGCTGGCCACCCAAGAGGGATTCGCTGTCAGCTTGAATCGGGAAGAATTCAAGCAACCGCTGACGACCGGTAAATGGACGCAACAGGAAGTCGAAAGCGAGCAGTCTGCCAGAAAATCATCCACTGTTTCGTAAGAATACCCATATTTTGTAGAGCTTGTTATTGTTACTCATTCGCCGGATTGTAGTTCTTCAGGAGCGTTGACCTCCAGGTCGAATGTTAGTGAGGTCCTGAAGAAGCTTCAAACGACGAGCAATATAACGATATCCCGGACAATAATCAAGAAATCTTGCAAAGTGGAGGAAACTGACATTGACCGATCGAATGAACAACACGATGATGTTCCGTCCGCTGAAGATGTTCCGTCCGCTGAAGATGTTCCAGCCAATGGTAATTTAGAGAGCGACGATGAAGATGATGATGGCGAAGACTATGACGAGGACGATGATGATTATACTTACGAGAGCGACGAAATGAGTGTGTCTGACAGTGATGAGGCCGATTGTCCAGAAATCACAGCAAAGAATGACTCGGAGAAAGTCGATAAAAGTGCGAAACGTAAAGGGAAATCGGGCTCAACGTCTCAGAAGGAAGTGGTCGTGGTCAAAATGAATGCTCCGCCAGTGTACATTTGCATGACCTGTGGAGAAAAGTTCAGCTCATTCGAACCGCTGAAAGAGCATATGAAGAACAATCGAAACTGCAAAAAAATCGTTCTGACGTGTGAAGCTTGCGGCAAACAATTTGAAACGAAAAAAGCGCTCTACCAACATTCGCTAACGCACAAGGACAAAACGCTGTTCATCTGCGATCAATGCGGAAACAAGTACTCGAATCGCTTCAATTTGGAAAACCACAAATCATCGAAACATGGCGAGTACGTGGAGGAATTTGGCAACATTTACAAGTGCAAGACCTGCGACAGCCAATTCACGAACCGTAAAGATCTCTACGATCACATTTACAATCACTCGAAGATGCCAGAGACCCTGCTCTGTGACACCTGCGGTAAATGCTTTTCGTCGGCCGATAATTTGCGATCGCACATTCGCATTCACTTAAATATTCGGCCGTTTGCATGCACCTACTGTCCGAAGCGATTTCGGTCACGGCTTCAATTGACCCAGCATCTACACGTTCACACTGGCATCAAACCGTTTACCTGCTCGCTGTGCAAGCGGGCCTTTGCCAAGAAGGATTCGTTAGTGTCACATTTGCGGACACACACTGGCGAGCAGCCGTATCAGTGCAGCCTGTGCCCGGAGAGATTCAGTTCGACCAGCAAACTGAAAACCCACTCGAAGGTGCATTTGAGCAATGTCGCGATGGATATTGGTGTGGAGCCGGTTGAGCTGTCACTTGATTTGCCGCTTGAGGAACCAATTGAAGAGTCGCTTGAGGAGCCGCTCGAGGAGCCGCTCGAGGAGCCGCTCGAGGAGTCGCTCGAGGAGTCGCTCGAAGAGAATGCCATTGAGATCGGTAGCCAAACATCGTACGCCTACGAGGCGAATTTCATTCAGGCTGGCGACATTCTCTTGTACGAAACGTCGAATGATGAAAACATCGCCACCATTCACACAAACATCCTCGATTGACTCTGATCAACGGCCATAATTCATGCATTTATTATTATTAAGAATCAATTATTTATTTATCATTGAATTAAAAACAATAAAATCAAACAAATACGAAAATTTGTGTTTGACTCTGCGGTTCACCCCGGGGATATTAGCTCTTCGCGAAATGGAAGCCGTCGAATATGAGCTCGAACGCTCAAATCTGCACCATTTTTTTTTTTGGTCAAAATGGGAGTTGGGGGCTTGACGATTGAAGGGATGCCATCCACAGATTTTTGGAAAGGACTTTCAGATTATGTAAGTGGCTAAAACGCTTTTATTTCCGATTTATTTATCTGTACTTTACATCATC
>JANSTV010051382.1:0-13907 GCA_027564135.1 Lestremia cinerea
GGATCCTTGATGAAATTCATTATCACTGCGACCAATTGGAATGAAACATAAATTGATGGTCGGTCACAATGTGGATGTGTTTTTGTACGAAACGTTTTGAAATCAATCAAATGACCAATCAGCTGTCCGATGCGGTTAATAAACAATCATTTTTAGTTAAATTCATTTAGATGTTTTCAAATAAACACAATTCTTCACTGAAAATGTTTGACATATTGATTTGGTGGACGATTGCTGGCGTGAAGTTAGCCGGCCTTATGCGTTTCTTATCATTGACAATTGACGGCGAATTGACAGGAGACTTTCGGCGCTCGTGGATATTCTCCTCAAAGAGTTTCGATTTTCTCATTTCAATCTGAGCTCTTCATCAAATCACCGACCCTCCAAACGATTTCCTATTCCAATTGGAATCTGATCGCAAGAGAAAATGAGACTGTTTGCCCAAATGCGATGTAAACTAAGCCGTCGGTTCGTCAACAAACCAGAAAGTGTTGTGTGAAAAAGCGTAAACATTGATGGAATGGTCAAGGCGAGGCGAAAGCAACCAGTTCAGTGGATGAAAACTACAGAAGTGGAGAAAAAAAACACACGTAAATTGTCAGTGCTAGTGATTTATTAGTCATCGAGAAATTATCTTTGTTAGATTCGAACAGAAATTGAATTTCCAGTCGTAATCTACGATTTGCAGAGCACTTTCAATGCGAATCGTTGGAATATCTCTGGCATTTTAGTGGAAAAAGCAAGTGCAAAGATTCGTAGCGACGAAAAGCGTTATTGAAAAAGTCGAAAGCGAAATTGGTGATTTGGACGAGCGAACGACAACGAAAAAAGAAAGAAAAACAACAGAAATGGGATTATTTGGAACAAGTTCACCATTCGATGTTGATGTTGGTATGTGTGTTGTCATCGTCATGCATTTGGAAATCAAATTGATTTTTCAGCCATCGTATTTGATTTGTTCGATTTCCCTTGACCAGTGGTCAGTCTTTTTGTTTGCTGTTCGAAAAGCCGATTTGAAAATGCAATCGATAATGCAAGACACAACGACAGATAGGTTGGCGTGTTTGTGGTGCGGCCACTGAGTAATGGGTGCTTCGAATTGTGCGGTTGACGAATGACGACGACGAAGACGACGAAGACGACGAGATGGCGACAACATCGTCACATGAAAATAACAATGCAATTTGCTTTGTGTCTGTCGCGGTTTGAATGTGTCGCCGTTGTTGGTCGATCGATTGCATTTGCTTTGACGATAATTTCGGTTAATTGGATTTGGCATCGACAAAGACCGAACATTCTCATCTTGGGTCTTGGTTCGGGACCGTTTTTCGAGGCTGAGCAATTAATTAAACACAAATTGTTTTCGTGATGAATGTCAAATGCGGCGATAAGAATATATTTTTCCATTTTGCGGTCAATGAATGGCGTTAAAGTCAATTCATTCTGCGATTTGACCTTTACCACAATTCGTTGCGAAAAAGCTCTCTGCTTTTATTGATTGATCATCATTCATTGAAAAAAGCTGAGAGTTTGTTCAATTGCGTTGCACATGACTCTTTGTGTTTTTTGAGCTGCCTTTCAATAATCTTGCGCTTATCGGTTTCAGACAAGGCAACCAATGAAACGAATACATCCGACCAGTGGGATGTCATCATAGATATATGTGATAAAGTTGGATCAAATTCTCGAAATGTTAAGGAATGTCTGCACTCGATTATGCGGCGAATGGCTCATAATGATCCACATGTGGCCATTCAAGCGATAACGGTGAGTAATCGAGTCTTTTGAAGGTCTTTGGCAGCTTAACTATGAAATTTTCTCCATCTTCGATAGTTGCTGGACGCTTGCATTAAAAATTGCGGTAAAACTTTCCACTTAGAAATTGCATCACGTGAATTTGAAAATGAATTCAGAAGAATTATGGGCAAAGCAGCGCCACCAGTGGCTTTGGTGAGTCATTCGTAGTTTTGCGAATTTTCCTTTGGCAGTTCGTCGCTAATATTACCCAATAATTTCGCTTTTGTAGAAAATGAGAGTTTCTTTGAAAAAATGGGCCGACAATGAATTCAAAACTGACTCATCGTTGAATCTTATTCCGTCGCTGTATCAGAAATTGAAAGCAGAAGGCTTCGACTTTACAGAAAACTCAGGGCCAGCACCGAAGATCCAGCCAGCATTGAGCAAGGATCCAAATGTTGTGTCGAGTCAACAAGAACAAGATGATATCGCTAAGGCCATTGAATTGTCGCTGAAGGAGAAAGGTGAAGGACCAAAGACTCAGGTAGGGATTCGCCTCAAAGGGCACATGGATGGCCATTGAACTTTCTTTCTTCGACAGAGCTCTTTGTATCCGTCGTTCAATGCCAACAACAACAGTAGCAATAACAGCTCGTTCAACAAACCACCACCGGAGCCGCGAAAGGTTCGCGCCTTGTACGATTTTGAAGCTGCTGAAGACAATGAGCTGACATTCCTAGCCGGTGAAATCATTCACGTCTTGGACGATTCGGACCCAAATTGGTGGAAGGGTTTCAATGATCGCGGCGAGGGTTTGTTTCCATCGAATTTCGTATCGGCCGATTTGAGTGCTGAGCCCGAATCGACTCGTCTCAATGACAAAACTAAGAAATCAGTGCAATTCTCGAATGATGGAGCCCAAGAGCGAGACGAATTGAAACAAGAAGCTATTGAAATTGATGAGGGAAAAATCGATCGATTGCTGCATTTGTTGCATGAGGCTGATCCAGAGGATCCTTCTCGAGTACGTTTGACGATCTAAATGATCGAGTGATTCAACTTCTAATTGAACTCTTCTCTTTCAGGATACTGAGGAAATGTTTGTGTTGGAGGGTCAGGTGAATCAGATGCTTCCACTGATCGACGCCGAATTGGAGCGTGTCGATCGAAATCACGCGAAATTAACGCAATTGAGCAGCAATCTGGTGGACGCGATAAATATGTATCACACGTTGATGCGTGAAACGGACATGCAAATGGGAAGCTACCACGGCATGAACATGGGACACGCTAGTCCGTACTATGCACCAACCGGGCAGCCGAACAGTCTCATGTATGGCATGCAGCCTGCAGGCCCACCACCAAATATGTACCAAATGCCACCGAATATGCAGCCAAATATGCCGCCAAATATGTCGTTACAATCGATGGGTGAGTTACAATTGATGAATTGCTGGTTCAAGGCCCACTCTCTGACCAAAACGCGGTATTGATTACAGGCAATCAAATGCAATTACCAAATCAGATGATGCAAAGCTATGGCCAACAAAGTCAGGCGATGCAACAAATACCTCAACAACAACAGCAGCAGCAGCCTCAAGGGATACCACCGCATCTGCAGAATGGTCATCCAAATGGTGTACCATCACCCATTCCGAATGGCCAACAACAGTCAATGCATCAGCAACAACCACCACCACAACATTTGCAGCATTTGCCACAGCAACATCAACATCAACAGCCTTTACAAATTCCATTGCCTAACCCAGGTGCCCAAGGGCCACTAGGAGGAATGCCCGGCACAAGTCAACCAAATCCAAATGGTTTCCCTCAGCCCCAGTCAAATGTTCCATCGTCTCATCCTCAAGCAGTAGGCCAACCGCAAGCGAATTACTCAAATTTCCAGCCGGGTCCGTGCGTTTCGCAAGGCTATGCGGCACCTCAACAGCAGCATCCACACACAAATGGCAATCCATCCATTCCATCCTATCAACCAAATACCGTTATGACAACGCATATTCAACCTGGAACCGGACCCCAACAACCGTTGCCAAATCATCATCAATCTCCAGTGCACAACTTGGGGTACATGCCGAATATGGCAGCCATCAATCAACCGGTCACATCGACAATTTTGCCGCAGCCCGATTCGAGAACAAACATTCCCATCTATCAGCAACAACGGTAAAGCCCTTCGATGTCCGTAGCTCGTTGGATTTGGACTGACGAAACTGAAACCGAATCCACACTTGATTATCATAAAACGATTGATTGAAACGGAGATCTGAAACGTCCTATTGGTTGAACCAAGAGATTTCGATTTTCGATGGCGTCGGCTGGCTTCTATTATTCAAGTTTCATGTATTTAGTTGAACCCCCAAAACCTATTAGCGTTAAATTTTGTGATTGCTTCATTTCAAATTCAAAGTTAAGAAGGAATATGCCGAATGCCAACGAAAATCCCGGTTTCGAAAAGAAAAACATGAAAAATACCGTTAAACTGTGAATAAAACCTTTTTTTTCGATTTGGAAGCGTTTCGATTCAATGTCCTGCGATCAAATATTGTGAATTCGTTGGAACAAATGATTCTTAGCCGATCTTTATTACTATTATTATTCTTTTTTTTTTCAATTCACAAGAAATATTCAAAACAAAATTTCGATAAGAAAAAAATAAAATTAAAATAACAAAATTAACACTTTTTTAATGCAATCGAAAGTGGCGGCAAGCGTGAATCGTATCAATGTGGTATGATTGAATGGTTTTTGTAGAAAAGGAACAATGTCCGTAAATTTAAAAACAAATTATTATTCAGAAATAAATACAGTTGCTGAAATGGCAAATGAGAGTGGAGTTATTGATTCGCTCGAGGATTCTGGGTGCGTGCGGAATGAAAGACCGAATTCAACCAACAACGTTCTCGTTCCGCCGTGAACTATCGATAGTCGATTGAGCTATATTTTGAAGAATTTCTTGAATTTCAACGCTAGACTACCTCCTGCATTCGGCTGAGGAGAATCGGTCGCCTCTTTCAACTCCTCCGGTGAGCCTGTTGTCCTCGGCTGTTTCAAGGCTTGGTCGACTTGTAGTTGCTCAGTTTCTAGTTTTGGGGTATCTGTTCTTGCGGAAGATTCCCCACTATTTTCGTCTGCTTTGAATACGATTTTTTCCGATTTGGGCGTTATGAAATCGATTTCCTCGGCTGATTTTGCTGCCGCAAAGTTCGATAACGTTGGCTTAGGCGTTTTCTCCCCTCTAGATTTGCCTCCATCGTCACTTGTCGCTCTATTTTTCTTTCGAACTTGCAATGTTCCTTTCCGGATGACATCAAAATTTCCTTCGCTGATCATTTTCTGCTCCCAATCCCGCATTTGATCTCTGTGAAAGATAGAATGGAATGAGCCCCGAGAACTCTACAACTTATCAATCAACCACGTACTTGAATTGATCCATTTGTCTTCGACCTTCCAAAATATAACTTTCTTTCTTCTCTCGTTCCAATTCGTTCCACAATTTCTTCATGGCAGCCATCAAATAACCTTCATCAGCTTCAATAGTGCTCTTCTGTTCGAGCATGAACCGATGGAACGCCGATGAGGGCCGCTTCGGTTTTCCCATTTTGTAAGATTTCAGTCTGGCAATTTCGGTGTTCACTCCTTTCGTCTTCCGCTCTTTCTTCATTAACGCTTTTTCCGAATCGGTTAAAGAGCTTCTGTAGACTGATTTTTGACTTTCATATTCCGCCTGGAAATGATGCCACAAAGCTCATTGAATTCGATTCGATGTTCATTACGCATTCAACTCACCCGCGATGCCTCATATTTCTGGGAATACTTCTGTCGTTCGGATTCTTCGAGACTTCTCCATAGTTTTCCGAGCTCCACTAATCCCGGCGCGGGAGCGTGGGCTGCCCGGTAATCGCCACAGAACTGCTGGAAGGAGTTGAGTGGTCGTTTTGGCACTGAATCGGATGAAGTTCTCGCAATATTGATCGATCCATAGCGGCTGCAATTTAATGTTTATCTCAAACCAAACATAACCACAAATTCACGTTTGAATGGGTGAGGAGGGAATTTGGGGAGGGGTTTCTCACCTGGATGGAGCCAAAAGCGGTTGGCATTTGCTCAAAATCTTCTTGACGCTTGAGTAATACATCGCGGATGCACAATTTCCAACTTATTGCGAGCCAACTGATATTTCGTCGTTCTCAAATCGGTTCGTGACAAACGTCAACTTTGTTTTGATGTTCGGCGAGACAAGAACTGTCAACGATTACGAAATCAGTGTTCGTAAAAAATGGCATCCATCCTGAGGGCTTTACGTTTGGTCCGAGGAACGTCTACATGGGTTCGACATCATAGGTTCACTTGCCAACTGAATTATGGGCCACCTCAGCAGAGGTTCATTCAAACCCACAACATTGATGGAAATATGTAAGATGTCCTAGGCTGGTTCAGTCGATGTAAACATTGAGGTTATGTGCTAATGATTGTGTTCTAGCTTAGACAAGCTGAGGAAGAGCGATCAGATCCCTCAATTTAAGAACTTCGATCAATTCTTAGCGGAATTTCCGGTGTTGGCGAAAAGAAATCGCTACAGCAGTGAGTCCTTGTTGACCCAAGTTCGGTCACAAAACCGCTTGAACAGCGATCAAGCCTACCAGGTGCTGACCTGCTGCAGTTACTTTTCACACCACGAAAATGTTGAATCTCGAAAGGCTGTCATCAACCAGATCTGGGATCACATCAATCGATCGGATGCGCCCGTTGATGCATCGCATTACAACGCTCTCATGTCGGTGTGTGCCGATCACGACATCGAAATCTCGCCGACTGAACTGTTGGAAGAGATGGCCAAGAGGAAGATCCTGCCGACGAAGTTGCTCCCATCCACCGACACTCAGCCGAACAGAAAACTAATGTTCTTTCACTTACAGGGCAACGTACGAGCATCTGATTTGGTTTTATTGTCGCCGAGGAGATATACAAATAGCTGAGAAGCTTGTTCAGAGGCTGAAAAACGACCATGTTCCTCCAACCGAGCGTATTTACAATGCTTTGGCTTTTGGAAACGCGAGAATCGGGTAAGTTATTTGCACAAGCGACGACCTCAGCCGTGCATGATTAAGACTTTAGTCTCTGCTCAACAGCGATTTAGAAGAGGCCAAAAACCAAATAATCGAAATGGAAAATGCGGGTCTAACTCCCCCCGCGGAAACGTATAAAAGCTTGATGTGTGGATACGCTGCCAACGGCAATGTCGGAGAAATTAAAACTCTTCTTGCCGATTGTGCGGAACGGAACATTCAATTTGGCAGCAGAGCTATTTTGGATGTGATCTATGAACTGACCTTGAGCGGAAATGGTGACAAATGTGATTTCCTGTTCGGTCGCTTGGAAAAGAAAGAAAATTTCAATCGCGATGTTTCCAACATTATTTACCGCTTGGCCAATAGACGTCATGGAGAAATGGCCTACCGGCTGCTGAAAGAAATGACACCAAGCAAACGAACTGTCGGTGAGGATGGGAGAGATGGTCATTCCTTTGTAATTTGCGTGAAAATATTGTCGTCGTTGGCCGAAGAAGGCAAGGTCCGGGAAGTGAATGAGATATTCGAGGAGCTCGTCCAACAAGGCATGACAATTGGCAATAAGCTGCTGAATCCATTGGTGAAGGTTCATCTGACAAACAAGGATCTCGACAAGGCGATGGACGTGTTTGAGGAAGTAAGCATAAAATACAAGGCGACACCCTGTCGTAACGACCTGGCTAAGAGATTGATACAAAACGAGGATCTGCACAATTTGGAACGACTGACGGAGTTGACGACCAACGTGCACGGCAAGAAGAATGCGTTGATTGGCCTAGCATTTTCCCATTTGGAATGCGGCAATGTCAATCAAGCCAAAATCATTTTCAGCAGAATCGATCGATGCACGTCAGACGCTCAATTTAAGGCCACCTGGGAATTCTACGTGAAAAACGGAAATAAGGGAGTTCTGGAACGATGTCTCGAGGCCACTAAGAGAATGCGCAACACCGAAGGCATTCAAGTTGCTCTCAACGAGATCTACCAACAATCCGGGAGAGTCCCTGAGACGTCTCGCGATGTGCGTGAAGTGGAAACGCCCATGCCGAATTTCGAATCATTGGAGGAATTCTTGGAAGCCTTCCGCGCTGGAACTGTCACCGTCTCCGGATGCTCATACCATTTGCAGAGACTTTGCAAGGACTATCGCTTCGACGAGGCAACGCAAGTAGTGTTGGCAATGAGTGAAAAGGGTATCCATCCACTACCTCTGCACTTCGATCGATTCATTCGCAACTTGGCGTTCGCGGGCGATGTCAAAAATCTGAATTCAATTGGAGAACATATTGGCGAATCGGAAAGAAAACTGGTCAAGTTTTCCAATCGACTCTGTCATGCGCACATTATCGCTGGAAAAACCAACGAGTTTCTACAGCTACTTGAAAAGAACATCGACGCGGCTAATACTCCTGAAGAACTGTCGAGAGTTAAACGAGAATTTCCTTTGGGCGGGATTTTTGGCATTTTGACATCCGCTGAACCGCAACTGTTGGATAAATGTAAGCTAATCTGATACGTCACTCTCAAATTAGTAATTAACGCTTCATATTGTTTTTCTAGTCGAAAAAATCGCCATGAAATACCAACAGAAAGGTCTTCCATCACCGATTTGGTGCCTCTGGCAGCATTACTTCGTGCAAGAGAACATCGAACAGCGCAATCGACTCTGGACGGATTTGCTGGCAAATCGCGACGAGCGTTTTTTCAATCACATCTTGAATCATTCTCGCGAAAAACAAGACGAACGAATCGTTATTCGATTGCTCGATTTGCTAAAGTCAACGCCAATCTCGAAAAAAGCCTTGGGTTTGGTTTACAGCACATTGATCTCCATTTACTCGATGAAAGGAGCCAATGACACGGCGCTGAGTGCGATAACAGAGGCATCTCAAACTGTTGGCTTGGATCACATCAACCCATCACCACTGTTCAAAGTCAAGTTTGCTCTGGAAGATCAGGGCAAGCAATTCCCCTTCCGGATTCCGAAGAGAACAACGCATGAAGAATGAGCCGCATCGATACGCTGCAGCTAAAAATGACTTTATCAACAATTCCGTTTATCTTTGTTTATTTTCTCTCTTTTTCCTTTGTATAAATATAACGATGAATTTCTTTTGTTAAAAATGTTGTTTGAAAAGCGAAAACAAACGAAAAATAGAATTCTTAAAAAAAATAACATAAACATTTTTTTTCATTAAAAACTAACCAAAAACTTAATTTGAGGACCGAATGAACTGAATCGATATTCTAACAAATGAACCCGCTGGTACGCGGCGAATTAGAAAAGAAAAATAACGAAAACGAAAGAGAAACAAAATATTCCATTTCGATAGAACTTGTTGAAAAATGTGTCTCGTTGCTAAACCTGGCGACGATGACATGCACCGTAAAATTCATCTTTCGCATCGATTCAAAGCTTCAATCAATCATTAAGGCACATCAAACAAGTGACCGCTCGACGTCTGCCAAGCGGAAGGAGCTCACTGGTCCGTCTACAAATTGGCCGAATTTCCAGCACTGCAGACATTCACGTTGGCTGCCACGGCTTTCGTTACTTCTTCTTGGAGCGTTGAGGGTGGATCGGAGAGGATGTCTGTGGTGGTCGAGAGGTAGCGTAGTTTATCTGAAACGGCTGCAGGGCAAAATGGACATTAGAACTCCTTTCAGGTGGGACGGTGCATTTGTACGTACCTGGCCTGATTTCAACCAAAGAGCAATGCTGATCTACCCACAGCATCGCAGATCGATAGAGTTCCTCCATGCTGGCCACCGACACTGTCGCATTGAACGAATTCATCAGTGGTTCGAAAATGAGGCCGAGCTGCAAGAGGATTTCGTTAGAACACTTTTTCGATTCAGCCAATGAGCTCGTGACTTACAATCCAGAACTTCCAAGTTCGCATCGTTCGCTCGCGGACATAATCCTGATAGAGTTCCTTGATACGCCCGGTACGTTGACGCGACACGGGAGCCCCATTCGCCGGCAACACCGAATGCAAATGACTGCAAAACAACGGTGAATTACGGAATAAACTCGAAGTTGATGGATTTTCATTAAAGTTCTTACTTGAGCGAATTGTTGAGCGCGTCGCGTTCTTTCCGCAAAACGTCCATTTTCTGTTTGATTCCATCACGATCGGATCTCAATTGGCGGATATATTCGGCACCCTTCTGCAGCATGGCCGCTTTGCTCAGTTTGGCATTGGGGTTCTGTTGCAGCTGCGGAATGAGCGAGTGCAGCATGTCGAATCCGTTTTTGATGTTGTAACGGCGCTTCTGTTCGGCGTGAATGTGTCCGACGCGACGTTGAATTGTTTCGCCGCCAGCACTACTGGTATTGCCGCTACTCGAACCGGCCAGACTTGTGCCAGCACAAGCCGTTCGTGAAGGGTACTTGGCCAAGAAGCTGCTTCGGCTTGACGGCGACAAGGGGAGATCCTGTTCGGGCAATGAGTCCGGCGACAGCGATGGAGTCGCAGTCAATGTTGAGCCGCCACTGCTGCCGCTGAATGTGAAACTTCCGTGCGGACTGTTTGGGTTGGGCGAGATTTGAACTTTTGATGGTGGCGTCATCACCGATGAATTTGTCGGTGAGTTGTGTTGTTGTTGGTACAAAAACGATCGAGGATTGTTTTGAGCCGAAATTACGCTGTTTGAGAGACCATGCGGTTGCTGTTGTTGTTGTTGCTGCTGCTGCTGTTTCTGTTGTTGTTGCTGCTGCTGCTGCTTCTGTTGTTGCTGTTGTTGAGTCTGTTGATTCGTTGTGTTGGAGCTGCTGGCGGCGTTTGGCGATGAGGACGACGTCAGCAACTGAGCCAAAGTCTTGAGCATTGGCTCACTGGCAGCAGTTTGAAGCGATGGTTGATTGTGTGCGTGGTATTTCGATACCATCGAATTGCTGCGTGTACGAACCCGCGATATGGCTGACGTTTTAGACACCTGATATTTTGGCACAGCGAACGTGTCTTCCTTGATCGGCAATGGTAACGTGCTGTTCAACGGCAAGCTTTTCGATCGAAACAACTCCTTCTCGGCGGCCAGTTGCATTTTTTGTTGTTCTGTCAAAGAACTTTGCTGTGATGGCGGTGATGGCAAACGCATATTGCGTGGTGACTGTTGATTGTAGCCTGAAACAGGAACATACTTCGTTCTAATCTTGCTCATCAGGAATCCACTGCTCGGTTCAGCCTGCTTACCTGCATTCTTGAGGCTAGATTGTGTCGGATACGGTTTGTACGACGAGGCATTCTGGTGGGCCGATGACGTGGCCTTAAACGAATCCATTTGAATTTGGTCGACGTCCTGGCTCGCGATATTTGTGACTGAATTACTCTTCATCGACAGCAACGTCAACAAGTTGGAATTGGATTTCAACGATTGCGACTGCTGTTGCGGTGACTGCGATTGCATTGCGGTTGACTGCAACATGTTCATCATGCTGGCGCTCATCGATCTACCTGGGAGGCTGTAGCTATTTGTGGCTGACAAGTTCAGTGCATTTAGACTGGCGTAATTGTTGGTTGTCGTTTGGATTGGCGATGTGTGCATCGGCATGGATTGCTGTGCTGCTAGAAATACACCTGAGTTATTGTAGTTTCCCGGTCCTGGATTGCCCGATATCGCCGAGTTCGGACTCATTTGTTGCATTGACGATTGCTGCTGGTACGTTTGATTGCGAGTATGCTGCGCCAGCATTTGATTGTAGACGCTCGTTTGATGGGGCGTTGTGACGGTCTTCTCATAGTTGTGCGGTTCACGACGTCCCAACATCGATCGGATACCTCGATGACGTCGCTTCGAATTCATGATATTTGACAGCAGATCTGTGGATGCTTGTTGCTGTTGTTCTTGATTGGCTGCGTTCATGTACATCGAGTTGAATTGAGGCGATTGACTTAGTGATGAAGACATGTTGGCAGGTGGTGGCGGTGGTGGAGGTGGGGGCATCTGTTGCATCTGTTGAATTTCCTGCGTGGTTCCATACATTTTTGGCGAATATTGATTCATCATTTGGTTGTCGTATTGCATCGAAGCCATCGAATCGGCCTGGTTTTGTTGTATGGATATTGATTCGGGTGAGTTTCCGTGCATTGTCATCGATGAGTCGTCCATGAGTTCTTGGCCTGAGGAGCATTGAGTGTGTTATTTCGCGCATAAACGTTTAAATCTCATGACTGATCTTACCCATGAGAGCCGGGAAATCATAGACCTCATTCCGAAACATCATGTCTTCCGAACCCTCTTCAGGTACTGGCGGCAATCGTGAATTCAGGTGCGAGTTTATCAATTCTGTGCGGAAATTCAACAAACAATCAGCATAAGCTCTCGAAGAGGCGGGATTCAAACTCACCTTGCAATGGTATACCCGCCATGAATTCATCTAAATTCGGTTGAAGTGGCCCCAAACTTGGTTGAATGAAATCGGCGATTCCGGCCTTGGCTGTAAATCGAACGAAAATTGAAGTGTTAGAAACACCCATAAATAACTGCCGGAGCCAAGCGTTTGCGTAGCACGTGGAGATTATCTTACTGATGGTCGGATAAAATTGCTGCTGCAAACCATTGCTTGATTCGTAGCCCGAATCATAATTGGATTCGGGAGAGTATTGATATTGATGATATTTACCGATTTCTCTGGGATCCGGAAATGGGAACGGCGTGTTTATGGTTGAGAAAAGTGTGTCGGCTGTCCAACAATAATCATCAATGCCCATAAGGCTCTTATCACTATTGCACGGTGACCAATCGAACATATCGATCTCACTGAGTGTATCCAATATCGCATTGGTGCCGAGACCTCTATTCCGATAGAATTTTCGCCATTTCATGTACTCCGCTTTGATGACATCGAACTGACGTTTCCAATATTTTCCCTCGAGAACAACCGACTGAAAAGAAACGCAAGGAAATTAGTCTTCTACATCGTCGCCGGAAAGCTCAGATGATTGACATACCTCCGGTTTGCTGTGAATGTCGTGGTCAAGTGGTGATGCAAATTGGCAAACGGGCGTCTTTTTCTTCATAATAACTGTAAATGAGACATTCTGTCATATTGTGGACGACGATGATGGTGATCGATTCGAAAATGCTTTCAACAAATTGCCTCTTTTCACTTTCATTTCGTTTCAAACTCCTCTCAAACTTTTCCGCAACCGACGATAATTGAATTTTCAAAAAGACTGCGAAATTTTGCACAAATTAATTCCATTGATGCTATTTTTAACGTATTTTTTTCCTCTTTATCAGGCACCGCGAGCCAGACAAACAAACCCAATGCAAATTTTAACTGCAATCAGTTTAGCATGTCGCAACGAGTCAATAAAACTGAATAGTTGAAAATCTAACGGAGTCTCGGTCGTGACTTGGGTCGTAGAATCATCCGCGAATCGTTATCGAATCAACGATTATCGGAGGGTGTAACCGTCGTCGTTCTCGGATGCTTTTCACACGGTCTGATAAGTGTTCTGCGACGTTGATTGCCGTCGTTCATATCAGCGTAGAATATGAGTTAGTGAGATTGTCGCGGAAGAGATGGCCTTGCCAAAGAGAAAAGTTCAAAAAAGAGACCGTGCAAAATCTCAATTTATGTAACGTTTGCACAAGCGTGTGGGTCAGAGCAGCCAGTGATAAGGCAATTTTGTCGAAAATGTCGCCATTTCTATTTATTATTCCTTTCGCAACGTTTCGCACCGAGCTAACGTCATTTAGGTACACGATCGAACTTCTTTCATCGAGCTTTGCCCCTCAGCCCTCATTTGACTTACATTGCATATGCCAGCATCGCCATATCAGATTGTTCAATCGGATTTTGTCCTTCCATCGCAAGCGAATGCCTTTGAAACTGTTCCATTTTGGTGATGTTAACTTTTGTCTGAAACGAAATGCCAAGCGAAACAAAATGGCGGGTTAGATTTTGACTTCGAAAAGAGAGAGAAAAAAAGCAAGAGGAAAAAAAATCAAATGGTTTCGAATATTTCGAGATTTCTATTCAAAACAAGGTCAGTCGCCGAATGTAAGTTGTAGCTCCAAGGTCACGCGATGTTCGTCGATTAACATCAGTCTAGTTTGCTTATTGATTCG
>JANSTV010051393.1:0-26982 GCA_027564135.1 Lestremia cinerea
TATCGCATTTATCGGGCAAAAATGGTGAAGGTAAGATGAGAGAATATTCAATTAATGTCATTATTTGTTTTTATCAATTTTTCTGCGCTCTTTTTCCATTCATTTTGATACGAATGACGCAGACGGTCGATGGCATTACACGTTTTTCTCGCATCATTTGTTGACATTGCATGATCAGAATTATGATTTACAGAAATGACGACGAAAACGGAAAATAAAACGATTTGGTGCTCTTTGTTCCCGTAGATTACTCAAAGCTACTCGCCCAGCCATTCATACTGGAATGGATAGCGCGATCATTCCAGCAAATCAGCTCAGAAAAGCCACAGAATTTGCAAGTGTTTGCATTTTCATTGCAGCTAATTGCCCTCCTCTTGGAGAATGAACGTTACTTCAAGGCACTGGAGGAGCGTCGCATCTTGGACGTGTAAGTTTATTCGTTGGATTTGTCTCATACGATGTTCGTTCGTCTTGCCGTTGGCACGCAAAACTGAGAAACGCTCGAAAACGTCGTTGTCACGATGATCGACTGGTGCGCTGTGTGACAATTATCGATCGTTGTGCCTCGTGTGAATCTTTGCATTGAAATTCGACTCAAACTATTCCCCGTCGTTCGCTTCGCTTTATCCACAGTTTTCTGGAGAACTTACATGGGCTACCGAAGCTGCAAGCTCCTTCCATAAAATTGGCCAACATTTTGATATTCCAATCGATGACCAAGCATTCCAGCGGTGTGATATGGCTGCGAGAGAAGAAATCATGGAAAGTGGCTGTTCAATATTGCATGCAGAATCAAACAATCTACGTTGTTCGCAAAGCGCTGGATTTTACCACAGATTTCTTATTCCGCTGTCATGATGACGACAATCTGTGCGTGGAAGTGCTGGCGGATATCATGCGACCGTTGGAGGAAAACGTTTTCGCCGAGGACATTGGACGAGTGCTAGTCGACTGTTATGATTTGCAGCAGAAAGTTGTGCCAACGATCAATTTCATCACTTGCATCCTTGATCGTTTCGTTCGCACTTGCGATCAATCATTGATTGCTCATCACATCTATCAAACGTTCAAAGGGAAAGTGAATTTATGGAAGTTGACCGATATGACGCAAGATCCGATATTTTTCAACAAGATCTTGAGCTGTCACGTGTACATCAACTACTCGATACTGTTGTATGCGTTGCGTGAGAAGCACAAAGACAAATCATCCCCCGTCTCCGAATCGGATTTCAATGAGTTTGGTCTCACATGTCTGAATGAGTTGAAATTCTGCATTCTGAAAAACCAATTCCATGCAATATTGACCATTGCAAGATTGTACTACGTTCTGTGGCGATCATTGGGCGATCGCGTGCCCGAGGAGATAATGATCGGCACGCAAAAGGTCAAATTCGAAAATCAAATAATTCTCTTTCAAATACTGCCCATCTTGGTGGTTATGAGAACAAACTCGTTCACTCACAACGAAATCATTGGCATGTTCTTTACGAAGATATTCGACATTTCGTCGGAGCATACGATGCGCATAGCCTATTCGTTCCGTGACTCGTTGCGGCGAAACAATGCAAATGTACCGGATATTGCATACAAGGCCATTCAGAATATTCTGTCTATGGAATGTGTATTGCATCGCGATCGGGCGGTGATCGTGTTCCAAGCATTGATTCATACAGTGAAAGGATTCGCTGTGCAGGAAGACTTCAATACGATTGTCGAACAGCAAAATTTGGTGGCTGCCATTTTGACGGGACTGCACTCTCTCGTTAAGAAATTCCGTCTCACCTGGCAAGATACATTTGAGACAATTTGCCTGCTGAACTTCTCGTTGATGATCCTTAAGCAAGCCAATCTATCATCGAGGGTGAGTACTGATTGTGCTTTGCATTTTTTAGCCGATCGTTTCAATTTCTGCGTTTGCTTGCAGCTTGTCGTTCAAGCATTGAAGCTGGCCCAACTGTCCTTGGAGCACTTCTTGCCACCGAATTTGGCACTGCTGGTGGACACCCTTAAAGGATCGGACTTGGTTAATCTGGGACCAATGATTTTGAAGCGACTCCACGACAATCATTGGGAAGTTCGTGACAGTACCCTGGAATTGTTGTCTGCCATCGCTAGCATATCAATGATAAGTAAGAGCCAGCTTTCTAGCTTGGTTTTTTGCAGACAACTCAACTCACTGAAACTGTCCTTTCAGAATTCCCTGCCTTTCAAGAGCACATTCAATCGAATGGTCTCTGTCAGATTGTGGTTCAAATAGCCAAAAACGATTGCGAAGCGTACGTACGCGCATCAGCGCTGACCTGCCTCTGCCCGATGGTTAATGTCAAACTCTTCTGGGAGCACAGTTTGTCCAATCTCGAATTGACTGTAAGAATCTTGAAGGTGTAGTGCAATCGACAAGTTCACTAACATATTCACCATTTCAGACGCATCTCACCGAAGTGGTGCACACTGAATGCGAGGGTGTCGTTCGCAAAGAGGCTGTCGCATTGATAACCGCCATGTATGAGACTCAACGAGTGCCTAGCAATCAATTGGATTGCGTCTTCTCCACAATGGCCTATTGTGCCGTCAATGACTTGCATTGGGAGGTCAAAACCAAAGCTTTGGAGTTTTGGGAGGTTTTCATCAAACGCCAATTCCAGCATCAGGGTGTTATCGATGGAGGTTTCCCAGCCGCAACGTTTTCTAAAGAAAAGAAGAAGATCATCACTTTGACGCAAAAGGAAATAACACTGCGTCTCTCGAAAATACTAAATGAGTTGTCGGCACGTGGTTGCCTGGGCGTGTTGTTGGCCTGCATCAATGACGAATCGGATTTGTCAGTGGTCAAGGCAACGTTGTGTGTCATCAAGAACCTCACTGAATTCCTCCAAAAATACGATTATAAAGACATCGAAGTCAATCATCCGCCTGACAGTGGTGCTAGTTCGCCCGTGCCTGGATTCGTTGCAAGCTGCTTGGATTCCGTGATGAGTGAGATCATTGAGCAACCTGCACTGACCCCGAGCGAAATAAACGATTCAGAAGAGGTCATCCAGTCGATTGTGTCCGCCCAGGACATCAACTTGCTGGCATTGGCTTACGAGAACCAGTTGAATATCGCCGCTAATAATAACGAGCCAGCCATTGATGCGGACTACTTCAAAACCTTCTCAAACATCACGGCCAGCTTGTTCTTGCGCAAAGTCAACTCCACCGATTTGGGAGCGCTGTTGAAATGTCGAACCGACTGGATGGCTCACACTGAGAGCTTTGGATCGCTGCTCAACGATATGTTGTACTCATTGAAAATTGACGATGTCAACGATGCTGATTGTTACTGAATTTTCAATTTTTATTTCGTTTCACAAATAGAAAAATGTCTTTTTTTCCTCACCAACTTGCAGTTTCATTTGAATTCCGCCGTTGGCCTCAGCCCGAATGGGAAATAAAACGACCGTCTTTCTGGATGTTTCTGTTATTTTATTAAATCTCTTGATAAAAACTAAGCCTCTGCGTGCTTACGATAACAGTTAATTGAAATTCTACTCAAAATAATGAATGCGAAACAAACGTGTTGAATATCGCTAAATTCCAAAAGACGATTTTGAAGATTCTGATGACCATTGTTGATCTCCTCCATAAAATCCCTTCGTTCGAAACATTCACAAAGTCGAGTGAAGTTCACGCCATAAAAAAAAATTTTGAAAAAAAAAAACACGAATGAGGGAATATGCGAAATTTGCATTAATCTTATTGCTATGTGATTCGATTCGGTTCCTTTTGATGGCTTTCAAGACAGACAGAGTGGAGAAGCCGCACATAAATCCTAAGACACTTTCCGCTTGTTACATTTGTGACGACACAGCGATTCAGACTCTGGCACTTACACTCCCATCACTTCAACAGCCTGTTGCTGGGCCACTTTTTGCAAATAGGTCTTACAATAAGCATGAGCCTGGAAGGAAATCGCACAGAGCGCTTAGTATTCAGTTTCTCCAAGGATTTTTCGGCAGCTTACCCCGCATTCAACCATTTTGTCAGAGTCCGAGCACCAGTAGGATGGGCCGTATGTGCATCGGTTGGCGCCAACTAATTTCTTTGGTTCATCCTCAATTTTGGGTTCGGCTTTCGGTTCGAACATTGCCAATGAGCTCATCTCGTTTTTATAGCACATTCCGATTTGTTCGCAAATCTTGCCCAACTCACCGGATTGCTCGACCAAATTGACGACGCTTTCGAGGTAGATTGCCAAGAAGCTGGAGCACTGAAAGAATGGAATTTCGGATAGAATCGGTTTCATTAGCGAGAGGATGCTTGGTACTTACTCTCTGGTAGTATTTGGCTGGCAAGCGATTGCAAGTTTTCTCGATGAGAAGTTGACGGTTTTGCTTATTCTCCGCGTTCTTCACCAGCTGTTGGAGCTCCTGAGATGCGGCATGGCACACAGCGCATTCCAACACCTCAACTAAACGATTGGTCGGGAAGTATAGGGTTCAAATACGTTGCTAGCTTTTCAATTCATTCGTAAAAGCATACCTTTTTTCTTGTCCGGCTGACGGTTGGCGAACAAACAGAAATGAGCTTCGGCGCAAATCTCCTTTGGCGGGACTGTTCCAATCAGATTTATGATCAATTCACCATACTGATCGATG
Source organism: Lestremia cinerea (assembly GCA_027564135.1). Classification (NCBI taxonomy): domain Eukaryota; kingdom Metazoa; phylum Arthropoda; class Insecta; order Diptera; family Cecidomyiidae; genus Lestremia; species Lestremia cinerea. The sequence goes on from JANSTV010051393.1 coordinate 4,638, forward strand.
AATTTCTTGCAGTCAGCTGTTAACGTCTTGGGCAATATTTTGCAAACATTTTTGACTGATTGTTCGATTTCATCGCGAGTCTTTTTGTCGGTGATGTCCTTTTCCAATTTTGAAATGAGCAGTTCGCACAAGGCGCATGTTGGTGGTTCCGGTGCAGTTTCGTAGTAATTGACATTCACCACTGGGCTGTCTTCTTCTTCTTCTGTTTCCTCGTCAGTTTCTTCGCTGCTGTCAAACTTCAAACTGTCCTCAAACATTTTTCTGACGCAGAAGCCGAGATCGCGACAAACCACTTTGGGGGCCAATTGCTTCATGATTGCGTTTACCAACAGATCAGCATTCTTCTCAACGAATTTCGCGCATTTGTCTCTCAAGTCTGGCTTGTCCAAAGTGCTGCAAGCATGTTGGAGATATTGCTCAATTTCAGCCTGCAATTGAAATACAGAGCGTGTGGTTAAGCGAATCTCCCCCAACCAAATGATCGACTTACTACAACTACCTTTGTTTTGGCTGTTCCTGCCTTCCTCTCGACTTCCTTGATGATCTGTTCGCACATCAGGCACTCTGGAAGGGATTGGTCATAGTCTTCGACTACAACTTGACCGTTGACGGTGTTATCCTCGATCATGTTGGTTTCTAATGACAAAAGAAAGAGAGAGAGAATGAGCCGATGCGATTGGGAACGTGAATCACAGATTGTCACTTACCGATATCGTAGCCGGTGTGCTTGAGGTTGACCAAACGGAAGTAGTCATTTTCCTCTTTCTGGTTGGTGCAAGTCTTGATGGCAACGCAGATCTGTTGGGGTGTGAAGTCATCGGCCACCTTGTCCACCAGTTCAGCGGTGTAGGTATGCACGAAATCCTGGCATTCGTCACGCAATTGATCGGGCAAGTGATCGCAAACGGTGTCCAACTTACTCTTGATGTTCTCCTTTGACTTGTCATTTTTCAATTTCTCTTCCAATTCCTGAATCAGGAACAGACATAGTGGGCATTTCTCGTTTTTGTATGTCTCGGCTTGGATGGGAGTTCGTCTTTGTGATGTTCCGCAGAATGTCAATTTCGGGCACACTTGAGATGGATCAATGTCCTGGATGAGCAAAGCAATGATAGCATCGCCGTAGGTATCAATGAAACCTGTACATTCGCCTGAGAATTTTGAGGGCAATTTTTGGCATTTTTTGGATGCTGCTCGTTTGATGGCGTCTTCATTGAGCGGAGATGCCAACGATTCTTGAACGAAATGCAAGGCATATTCACAGAGAGCGCACAATTGGCCATTTCCTTGCAGAGTTCCGAACAATTGCGGAGCACCAATCAACAGTTGATCCTTTGGCAACTGAGCCGTTTGAATTTCCATGGCTGAGAAAATGGGTTCGTCACGGCCCAAGACAAGATCTTTGGTTTCTTTCCGAACCAACGGCATGGTAACTCCTTGACTGGCCTTGGTCGGTCCCTTTGGACAGATGCCGATCAAGAAGCAAGCACCGTTCTCGTCCAAGTTGTGGGTCAGTGTATTGTAGATGACATCGTAGTACTGATCGACAATGCTGACGCATTCGCCCTTGAATGACTTGGTTTGTTTGCAAATGCCTTCAAGCACGACCTTGAATTCCGCTTCGGTTGTGTTGGCGATCAACAGATCTCTCAAATGGCCGACCAGCTGCTTGCACAGATCACACGGAATGTCATCACCTTGTGGAAGAACCACCTCAATGGAGATTTCGGTGGGCTTCTCCTCGTTGTGTTGGTGATAAAGATCAGCACAGACGCCAGACATATGGCAAATTGAGCATTCCGTCAGTTCGGTGCTCAGGTGTTCGTAGATCTCGTTGAAATAAGTCAAAACAATGTTCGAGCAGCCGTCCGAGAATGATGACAATTCTCCGCAGAAGTTGAGCATATTTTCCAGAATTTTATCGCGATTGGTGCTTCTGAATTTCTGCGTGATTAGAGATCCGACTGAGTTGCATTGACCGCATGACAACCGTTTCTTTTCAACGGCAGTCTCCTCCGAAGAACTGCTGCTGCTGCTGCTGTCTGCTCCAATTTCTGCGTATTGAGCCAAAAGCTTGTCGATGCCAGCATTGTTGCACAAACCGGCCACCGAACAAACAACCTGCGGACAAGGACGATGAATCTCGTTAGCGATGCTAGTTCAGTTGAAGAATAAAATCGAAAGTCACCTGCGGGTTCATTTGCGATGACAGCGCTTCCACCAGTTCTGGAACAAAATCATCAGCCAATTTGTCGCATTGCTTCCGCACAGTTTTGATGCGAATCAAATCGCAGGTTCCTTCGAAGACCGCCTTCAAATCGCTTTGTGTTTCATTGCTCAGTAATTGATCGCGGGCTTGTTTCACCATATCCAAACAGATCTGGCAGACGCTATCATTGTCAACGGGATACAAATGCTTGGTCCAGACGGATTGAATGCAATGTGTGGTGGCATTGCATTGTTTGGCATTGCTGAAATTATAAAATGTGGTCGGTGAATTTTTGTTTTCGGGTAATTCATAATTTTCACAACGTCTCCGTTTACGGACGACGAATAACGATTATGTTCTCCCCTCTCGACACGGCTTATCTCGGATTGAACTATGTGTGTGAGTAACGTTCATGCGATGCGGTTCCATGAAACATTTCATTATGACTAATAACGTCCAGACCGATGTGATTGGCGTTCTAAATTGTTTCACATGCAAAATTATTAGGAGTCATCACATGTGATGCCAACAAGCGGTCACTCATTCAATTTATCACATCGAGTGAGTAACCGGCCAGAAGTCATCAAACTGATCGCGTTGGAGCAATACCGAAAACGTTCATCACAGCATTTGGTCTTGGATCCCAACAAAGAAACCAGTTCGACCTTCACGAATCATCGTTTTGAATCATTTCGAAGAAATGAAAAAAAGAGACAACAAACGGCCAGTATTACGAAACGATTGACTCACTCATCGATCGAGTGACAGCCTAAGCGAAAATCGAATGAATTCGACGTAGAAACAATGCATTGGATGACATTCGATCTGTCGTACGATTTCTATGTTCATTCGATATTTATAAATAAAATGGAAACGCTCAAACCATACAAGCAATGCATTGGACAGCAATCGCATTAAAGCAATCACAGGGTTGTTGTTCCTCCTCAAGCAACGCGGAGTCTCTCTATCGCCGATTGAGAATGACGACGGAAACGTACAAACATACTGAAAATTGGCATACGAGCTCTCGGAAAGGTTATAACTCAGCCGATTCTTGATTGGTCAGCATTGCCTGTTTACGAACATACATTTCTTCGCATTTACTCGAAAATAATGATGTCTTCTTATTTACATTTGGCATTGTTGTTCTCAATTCCTTATCAATATTCGCTCCATGAGTGTTCGTTCGTTCGTCACAGTCCAGAATGATGATAAATTGATTCGCATTACATGCTAATTGCGGTTGGAATTTTTTTTTTCGTCTTCGACTCAATTCTATCTCGTTTTTTTATGGCTCCCGTTGCTGTTACGAATACCGTCGAATAACGTTCCACAAAGGGAATGGTGGCCGATCATTCAGTTATGGTGTGTGCCCCTGAGACTTTCTATTTCTAATTTACGCTGGGAACCGTCCAAGTGACCGAGGAATCGACTGGTCGCATTCGAATGAGAATGAAATGATGCTATAGAATTGACCAATCGACAATGTGCTGATAAATCATTTGAAGCGCAATAAGTTCTTTGCTCACCAGAGAACATTATCGTTTCTTTGTTGTGAGATTTCAATGTACCGCTCTACAGACACACCGCCTACACAATGACATTGTCGAGAGACGGTCTTTTGTCTCACCCAGTTTTTATCAGTGTTTTTCTTGCGACCGAAACTGTGATTTTTCGACTTTCGACCGATGTCCTTTCCACTTCGACAAACTTCTCGTTTATTTTTAATTTGACTAGCCCTTATCACCGATTCCCGTTACACACAGAGTTCAACACGTGTCAGTATTCTGGAATTCGACGATTTCAAAGAAGAGAAGCCACAATTTGAAAATATCTTTGTTTGATTCGGCATTCGCCGTAATTGGTTTTAAAAATAAATTGTGCACGAAATACGTTCTTGATTTGCTTTCACTAACACAAGAACTTATTCATGGCAAACAATAACAATAAACATTCACGAAAGAATGAGTCATTTCAAATTAACAAACATCGAACGACTTGAAAGTTCGACGTAATTTCGACGATTGAGGCAACAAAGACAAGATTATTCTAAGCCATACTTACACTAGATTTTGACACCAAAATACCTGCCCCTTCGAACATTCGAGGGGTCTTTGTTTCACAGCGATTTCATCCAGCCTTTGCAATGGCGACGCAGTCAGTGGCTTATTGTTGATGAATATCGCGATAATAACTGGAATTGATAAAAGCGCAATAGGACTTTTTAGCTCAATTTGCTATTCAAATTACGAAAAAAAAAACGTTCGAAAATCTTCTTGAGAGAATCCGGTGCTTTTCTGATTGGACGGAAAGCAAATCAAATGACTTACACAAAAAAAGACTCGAAAGAGTCAACCCGAAAATTTTCATTTTCGTTGGAACAAAATTTCTATTACTTTATCTGACCAATGGTGTTTTAAAATTGAATGTTTGTTCGCTTTATAACAATTATGTTGTGGTTGATAGATTGACAAATGAAAATAAATACAAAGAAATCCATCGGCCAGTGTGCGTAGCATCGCGTTTACACTACGAACTCGCTTCGTAGTGCACTACGGACAGTCGAGCCCGTGATTCAAAGCGTCCCTTTCGAATGTTTTTTTTCCAAATCACAGCAATATTTGACGATTAAATCAATTCAATTCAAAACTGTTTGAAAAAATAGCATATTATCGCTTTCAGGCATCAACGAGTAAACCTTCCGGAATGTTGTGTGAAATGGGCCAGTTGAAAATGGTGGACTTGGTTTACACAAAATGAAACGTCAGTCGGGTCCACAATCCACTGACATCCATTGGCGATCGCTTATCTCTATTTACCTTCGAGACTCTTGAAAAGAAAATCTTTTTTGGAAAATGTTGAAAGGCAAGAATTTGTTTTTGGGGGCCATTCGGGTGAGTTGGCTTTGGGTTTTCCCAAAAATTCTTCTTACATTCATTTTGCCTAAATCCTAGCCGCTTCGGGCAGCCGTTGAAATCGAACAACTGCGATTATCAGTTGTCTTCGTGTGCTGGTTCAAAGTTCATTAGATCTTGTACGAATAATATTTTGCTCATTTTCATCAATATTGAAGAGATTGCTTCACCGCTCAAGTGACGATGACACTTTATGTAATTCTCAAAAATTCTTTCCATTTTTCTTTGTTGTTTTTCAGTTCAAAGGAGTCCAACGGTTTCAAAGTACTTTGGTCATTGCCGAACACAATGAACAAGCGCTTTTGCCAGTTACACAAAACGCAGTGACGGCGGCGACGAAGATTGGTGGTGATGTGACAGTCCTAGTGGCCGGTGCCAATAGTGGCCCAGCTGCGGACCAAGCATCCAAAATTCAAGGTGTTTCAAAGGTTATTTCCGCCAGTAATGCAGCCTTCAAGGGTCAAACTGCGGAGAGCTTGACTGAGCTCGTTTTGGCTTTACAAAATCAGCACAAGTTTACGCACATTTTGGCTGGTGCCACCGCTTTTGGAAAGAATTTGACACCGAGAATCGCAGCCAAATTGGACGTGTCACCGATTTCCGAAATTATTGATGTTAAATCGAACGATACATTCGTGCGTACCATTTATGCCGGTAAGCAAGTGTCAGTGATGCACGCCACAATCGATTACTGAGCTCATCCCTCCCGAACTTAGGCAACGCTGTGCTGACACTAAAGTCAAACGATGCCGTCAAAGTGATCACGGTGCGAGGAACAAACTTCGAAGCAGCTCCGACTGGGGGCAGTGCACCGGTTGAAAACGCACCCGAAGTCGCAGTGAAGGGAGACCTATCGACTTTCGTCAGTCAAGAGTTGGCCAAATCTGATCGTCCGGAATTGACCAGTGCCAAGGTCATTGTGTCCGGTGGCAGAGGCTTGAAGTCTGGAGACAACTTCAAGATTCTCTACGATTTGGCTGACAAATTTGGTGCTGCTGTTGGTGCATCGCGCGCAGCCGTCGATTCCGGTTTTGTTCCGAATGATATGCAAATTGGACAAACTGGCAAGATTGTCGCCCCGGTAAGTGCTCCAGCCGCAGTCTCCCTCGGGACAATAGTTGAGCCATTCGTTCCGCTTACCTTGCAGGATTTGTACATTGCCGTTGGTATTTCGGGGGCCATTCAACATTTGGCTGGTATGAAAGACTCCAAGACCATCGTTGCAATCAACAAAGATCCAGAAGCTCCCATTTTCCAAGTTGCTGATTATGGTTTGGTTGAAGACTTATTCAAGGCTGTCCCGGAGCTCACAAGCAAGATCTAACTTTCTTCACTCGCTGGTTTTTATTTTTTGGCATTTGTAAGCGTTGGTTGAATAAAACGAAATTTATGATTAAAAATTAAAGAGTTTTGGAAACATCTTGGAGAACTCACTGGAAAAGAAAAGAAGGAGAAAATACTAGACTGCCTTCCAAAAAGCAAACGCCTCACAAAGACACGGGCAAATTCACTGTTTGAACCGAATTTGGTTCAAGATCTCCGTAAAATCACTTAAAATTTATTTCAATCAAAATTCTCTTTAAAGAAAGCACAAAGGCCTCAATGCTAGGAGGCGGATTGATCGTCGCTTACGTGTGTATGTCAAAGTTGACGAATTCATTGGTACCGAAATCCTTGTGGCCATTCACATATACGGCAATGTCAATTAGGTTGCTTGAGCAGAAGAAATCAACGGCCACGACGTTTGCATCAAGGCCCCAAGCACCGCCTAACCAGTTGGAGATGTTCTTGTTGATGCTGTTGGCCCGTTCGCGAGCCGTTGGTAGTGTCAACCCGGGAGCCTGAAGCAAAGCTCGAATGTTACTCAAACACGAACGTGACGTCGCCCTAACCTACTTACGTAAGAGCTGTCGATGCCTTGCACCCCAAGGAAGGTGTAACCGATGCTCTTCGGACGATCATCGTATTTCTTCGTGAAGATCTTCCGCATGTACTCCTTGATCTCAGTGTTTTTCAGTGTCATCGATGAGAACCTCCTCCACGATGGCCATACCAAGTTGTTATCTGCGAGGAAATAGAGAGAAATAATGTTCGGTTGTTCCAGAGTTGTTTCCCAACCCGAGAAGGCGTCCGAAATTGTCCGAAATAAAGTGGCTCGCAACGATTTCTCGCTCATTCAATTTGCTTTAAATCATCGTTAATGCTTCTCAACTGGCCCATTGCGTGCGGACACTAAAAAAAAACAGGGAACGATCGAGTGGGCAAACGGCAATTTACTGATTGCCAATGTGTGTCGAGCAATGTCGCATTGGCGCCTCAACTCGACGGGCAACTAACGTGCAGAGCATGTAATCGCAATCGAACGTGTTCTGGTACGGATAATGGGATTTCTCTCCAACACCTTGAAATGCACTCCGTTCCGAACCCACCTTTGACAACGTCCACATCGCTGTATGTAATGAGCAGGAATTTTCCTTCTTTTCGCATTTGATTCAAGGTCAAATCGAATGAATTCATCGATGGGGCCACCAAGCTTCTTCGGAACGTGATGTCACCGACTTCTCTCTCCAAAATTGCCATCAATTCCTTGTGACGGTCGGGGTGATTGTAGAAGCCTGTTCCGAGTTTAGTTAAGTTGGTGATGATTCACTTCCAAAGGCCGCCCACCACCTCACACTCACCCAATGGAAAATCAGCAAAATCCACGATTATAATCTCTCCGGACAAAATGGCAAATTTCCGAATGTCGTGCAGAATCTGCAGTAATGAAGTGATTAACATGCTCTCGTTTACTACCCAAAAATTGCGCTCGTTGTTGTGGTGCTTATTCTCGAGAAAGCCGACACTGATGTCCAAATATCGGATGCCGAACACCAACTGGGACCAAACATCAAAGTTCTGCGTCAATCCGTATTTCTTCAGCAGCAAACTCTTGGTATTGGATTTGTTGTGAAAGCATCCCGAGCAATGGGTGCCTGGAATGAATAACTGTCTCAAGGGCACATCGGCGATTCGCGGATGTAAAGCCATCCAATTCGGTTGAATTTTCAGACAATCCAACACCTGAAGATCGTCTCCAACAAATGAAGCCACATAAAATGAAAGACATTTGGCACCATCACGTTTGGGTGCGATAGCAGCCGCTTCGCTTGGATTCCATCCGTTGGGGAGGTTCAGTTTTCCGATTTGAACATTCGTGAGGAACGTGCCACTTTGCTCGTTCTTGGTTTCCACAAAAACGTCTGGCGGCTTGTGCGATGTTGATGGATCATGTCGGAAAAGGCCAATCCACTCGGGCGGATGTTCGCAGGGTCCCCAATTGATCTCGATTTTGGTCTCTTCAGGTGATCGACTCAATGGCGATAGTGTCAAATAAACGGGGCACGTGGAATCTGGAAACGAAGCACTCCGATTTTTGATTGATTCCTTTTGACAAAGCACTCGCTCACCATTCGTGTGACCATAACACGGTCTCAAGAAATTCAACGCTATTGTTGTGATCGCAAACAAATCGATAGTCTTCGTCATGTTCACCGTTCCTTCTGACTTCGTTATGTTTCCTGAGCAAACTGTCTCGCTGCCGCTTTGCTCTCGACTAAGCCGACTAAATGTGGTACACCGAATGTCAAAGCGTTAGTTTTTATAAGACTAAAACATGCATCATCCTCACCACATACATGTCAATTGTAGGGTGTCTAATAACATTGATGATAAGAAGTGTTTCGGTTAAATCTTTCTTGAGAATTTGAGCAAACAAGTTGGTTTACGTTAAGTCTGGCCGTCATTCGGTGTCGTGTCCGATAAACGATGAATGCGCAGATCGAACCGTCTGAACAAAAAATCAACGCCAGGTGTTCGATTTGCTGGCGTGCTTAAATCACCTGAAAAAAGTGCCATTGATCGGACAGGTGTTCAAGTGACTGATTATCGAAATGGGCTGCGTTCAATTAACTGATAACGGGCGTGAGACTCATCGTGTCGGCGATTGGAATTTTAAACCAAAAAAAAAAAAAAAAAAATGAAATTGCATTCTCGCTTACGAATTTACAAAAGAGATAAATTTTTTCCAATAATTCTCTTTGATTCCGCCTCAGTCATCGTCGTAGGTGATTTCGAATGGGATTTTGATATCGAATTGATAAAATGATTCATTCGAACGGAAATCGATAGGGCCTTTCATTCGAAATTCGCGATCCATTACCGTTCGACTGGACATTGACCGTGAGTGCTGATCCGAATTGGTGGCACATTTCGATGCACCTTCCAAAGATGACGAGAAAACTTTCGACATACACTTTGACAGCATTTGCGTTCCAAGTAGATTATTGTCGAATGACTTCCTTATTAATATCATATTTGCGTTGATGTAATTATTCTGATGTGCTGCTCGACGGCTGGCCTGACTGTTCTGTTGCCGCTTCTACGTCGCGTCATAATATTGTTTTACTTTCACATTCGAGCGGTCGGTTCTGGACGTCTCCTCCATCTGGCGCAGTGATCTTCATACAGCGATTGAATTGAATGTCGTCGTGTGTCGTGCGCCAGTTCAAACCGAATGACAACAAAGTATCCAGACGAATCACTGGCGATGGAATTTCTTCGCAGTCGCAATGAAACAGCTGAGAGAGATTAAGATGCTCGCGATTGCCAACACCAACGATTCACTCGTCGGTTGATTTTCAATAAAGAGCTGCATTTGGCGAGCTTTTACTTTGGTTGCGTAAGTTTATCACACAGCCATATATCTATATTGGAATCGCCGAATGTTATGCTACGATTTCAGCAGACAAAACGCGCGCGTAACTGAAACGATAAGGATCGGAAAGTGAAAAAAAATCGTTGCAAAATTTTCAAAGGATTTTCATTTTATTAATTATTAAAAATTATTTTATTCAATTCGAGTTATAATTTTGCCGTGTTCACAATTGGTCACACTTTCACATTCACCATTTGCAACATAGAAATTTCTCAAATAGCGCCTTAAGTCTACTTAAAAAACAAAACAAAATTTACACGGAAATCCGAGCTCATCGACAGCGGGATTGCGATGTTTTGGTTTCAATGCGTGTAATTTCTCAAAAAGGAATGTCTCGTTCTCACTTCTTCGATCATTTTCAACGTAACAAAAAAAGTTTGATTCAAATTAAAAAAAAAAAAAAAAGCTAATTATTATTTGAGATTAGAGAGCACATTGGCGCGACCGCATTCACTTGGAATCGCAATGGATTTCATCGTAGTGGCGGTTATTGGTTTAATGAAAGCTTATCATTTTTTTTTTAAATTTATTACTTTTGCTCGACCACATTGGCATTCAGCGCAAGAGGAGCGCTGCCGGCCAGTGGCGTTCAACAAATGCCCGCTTGTGCCACAGCACATGCATCGGCGATCGGTAAATTTGATTAACATAATTAGTTATTTTTAATTTAATTGCGAACAGGTACTTTAAACGGATTGTTTGGCATTTTCGATTTTTTTCCAATTTTTTTTCGTGGATTTCATTTAAATTCCAATAAATCATCATTGCGCCCAATCAGGTGCTCTCAATGAAATTGAATGAGACAGGAAATGTATATGTACGCCGAAATGGATACCGGATGCAGTATTTAGTCTCACGTCGTTCGTTGGACAAAATGATTTGTCAAAAATATTAATATGAGGTAGTTGCCTTTAGTTAAATGAATGGTTTTTCCGGTTATTTTCTCGCGGAAGGAAAATCATATTTCCACGATCGAAAACTAACTTAATTCTAAGCTTTGATTAGTCTTGATTTGTTCCGTTAATCCGGCCTCCGGCATGTGAATCGCCCCTGATGGCCATTGAGATTCTTCAGCTGGGCCAATTTCATTATAAATTATTATTTGCAAAATAAATTATTTTCTTTTCATTTTAAAAACTAATATTTTCATTCATCTCTTGACAACAAAATAAATAATTACAAAGAAAAAAAATGAATTAAATTAAAATTAAAATACTCAAAATAATTGAAAGGTGTACTGGGATCGTGCATGTCATGTTGCTTGAATGCGGACTCGCATCAATATTTCCTCACCATTTTGGCGCATTCTCTCCTCGTTTCTTTCCAAGTGTAAATTGATTTGATCTCTATTCCCTTCGCCGTCGCCATCGTCCTAATCTCCATGGTCTTCCATATTTACAGTTTATTAAAAATTTTTTTTTTTTTCGAAATGATTCACAAGTGTCTTTTGACGTTCGAGTATTTCTCTGCGGAGAAACTTTTCAAGTCTTTTTTTTCCTTTTTTTCTGTGGCTTCAATGCGAGAAAAGAGCGGATTGATTTTCTGCGCATATCGTGTGTTTCCTTCATTTTTGGTTTGTCCATAGTTGTGTCCCTTTCCGACATAATTTATAAATAACTATTTACAAGTGTTAACCTCCTTGATCAAGTCATTTTCGTCGACTGGCCTCTGTACGTATTGGACGCAACTAGCTAACTTGCTGCGTCAGCAAATTGACCAGTTCCGTGTGATCCATGTTGTTCAATGTTTGCATATCGACGCCGAGGGCAGTGGCAAACGCTTCAATGTCCAATCCGAAGGACGAGAGCAGCTCGAGGAATCTCATCTCTTCGCCGGTGAGCGGATTTGTAAGTGCTGGACATGAATGATTGCATTGCGGCCAACTGCATCGTTCCAGCAAACGCAATGAGCATCGTTGCGGTTCAGCAATATGTTTCTGATGGTTCTGCTGTCGGCGATGCTTTCTCTGTTGACCGTTGCGATTGTGCACGATTTGCGTGCCATTCCGTCGTTTCTTATTCGAATGGTTGGGTATAAACGATACGTTGCGATTGTTGTTCGTCATCCATCTAGGATTCTCATTTGAAACCGGTGATCGCTCTGATCTGGGTATCGTTCCCGACGCTGGTGATTTCGTTGTTGAACGATTTGGATTGTTTCGATTCCGATTCCGATTTTGATTCCGATTCATTCGTCGTTGCTGGCGTTCTTCTTTTGTTAGATGTTTCCGCCTTTGCTGACGCTCTTCCTTTGACAAGCGATGCCGTTCTTTGTGTTCGCTGTCGGTTTGATTGCGGTTCCGATGCTTTCGTTCGTTTCCGTTTCCACGCGGCTCATTCGGGCTTCGTTCGTTGTTCGGTTGCTTATTCAGATTCCGGTCTTTCTTCCGACCGTGACGACCTTTCTTACCATCGGATGCTCGCCGGGAAAGTTCTTTGTTGTGTTTGCTGGTCGATTGTTCCCAGCACCGCAGTGCTTGCGCCAGCGATATGTCATTGATTTTTATGTTCAACCAATCACGTTTCGTCAACACTGAATGGCCGATGCATGATGGCGCAAACACAGCCGTCACATTGTCCAATGATGACCGGAGTGCTCCGCCCATTTCATGGATGTAGTCCCATTGCTGGGGCGTTACAGGGGCACCAACACTATCAGCTCTCATTTGAGCTTCGTCGAAAAGCCATTGGAAGACAAAGAGAGGAGCTGCAAAAAGAACAAATCGATAAGTCTTCGAGCCCCAGCAGAAACGGGTCACTTCAGATTTCGAAAATGTACTCACAAGTCAGTGTTGGATAAATGCGATGTCCGAAATAGCATCGCCATGGTTCAGTTGGATGTTTTGCTGTGCATTCTTCAGGCAAGGCACCACCCCAGAGCTTCCAGCCCTGTCGAACAACTTCAACAGCAGCTATCGCACCCGGAGCATATGGCTCGCGATCGACAAACCATCCAGAGTCGCTAACTCCCCGCACCGCTATCTTAATGCCGCGCTCCTCTCGGAGGAATTTCTTGACTTTGTCTAAGTTCAGCATGACTCCTAGACCACCAGCCGAGGAACCTTTAGGAAGAAAATTGGGAGGCCATTGAACATTTGATCATCCACGAAGGCTTCCATCATCGACTTACCGGCCAATAATAGTTGTCCGCCTTGGGACCGCCCCAATCCCAAAGGCAACAGATCCGCAATCACCTGACGCACAATCAGCGATCCCATAAACGACCATCCCCCGACTTCCGGATTGATTTTTGTGCCGCTCCATGAATCACTGCTGCAGTACGGCACCAGGACATGGTTGGCATCATGCCAATACGGATTGTCTTGTTCGCTTGGCGACAAAATACCACCGACTGCAATCAAACGATTTCCGTTAGCTTGGAACGTTCGCATCACAAAAACATTCAATAAAAACACTCACCATCTCTCGTTTCAGGCCATTGAGCCGAAGTCATCAAATGTCTTAATCGCATCCATCGCGATCGACACGATTTCAAATCATAACAATGCCAGCCGCCTTCGAAGAATACAACCCAACGTTTCGATTTGGATGATTTGCGTAAGTAGAAACCGGCTTGTGATCCATCATTGCATGTTATTGTGCGATTTGATAGGAAGACACGTTTCAGTGCACGCGATGCGTCAATTGCTGTCGTATGGCCTTTTTCGGCGAACAAACGTTGAATCGAATTGCTCTCGATGGTCAGTCGGGGCGTTAGTAGATCTGTTGATCGGCTGTCGGTCATTGGTGTGATTGTTAGCACCAGAACGACAATGATGCTCATCTGCAAATACACAAGACGATCCAAAACGTTAAAAATAAGCGAAAAAACCAAAAGCACAAATTACTTTCTCGGATTTCCACAGAGATGTTTTCATGTGCGCAACGACGGTCAATATAAATCCAGCGATCCAATTAACAAATTCAAAACATCCAACAGGTGAATTAATTTTTTTTCTCGTTTTTTGCTGTATTCGACATCGTCGTCATCATTTTGGCAACGATGAAAAATTACTCGCGTATGTAAGCATATGCATTTCTACATAATTTGACGGCAAAATAACACTAAACGAACGGAGTAATGAAGGAACAAGGCGATCAGTGAACGGAATGGAATCGGCAAAGTGAACGAGAATCGACCAGGCGACTGGGGAAAAAACAAAATCTAAGTAAACACACACACACACAACGAAAGGCACGCAAATTCATTCAACAACCGAAAACGAGATCCTTCGAACGGAAATTCGTGCGCCCATAAGCTCACCAAAACGCATCGATCCAACCAGAGAAAATTCCAACAACACACACACACACTCACACACGCACAAACGCACACACGCACAAACGCACACACACACACACACACACACACAAAATGATCGCGCGTTGCGGAATGATCCCGAATGGAAATGAATGGTCACTGCCGTTGCCAGTGATGTACTGATGGTGGTGGTAATGGTGATGGCAATGGTGATGGTGGTGGTGCGATGCGACATGTGTAAAAATGTGAAAAAGGGCTCATAACAACATCAACAACCAATATCACAACGGCATTAACTAAATAATAATCGCAATAATGATAATGATAATAATAATATTCCATGAATTATGCACTCAAAACGGACGGCCACAATAAACAACGCAACTGCGGTAGCGGCACCATCAGAAGCTGCAACAGTAAACAATGTGTAAAACGACACACATCCAACATTCAGCCAATGGTTGTTTTTTTTCTCAGTCGTGAACGATACATGGCAATGGCATGGTGATGATGATGATGATGGTGGTGCTGATGCCGTTGATGTGGACAATCTGCTCCGATTCACAAATGGAATGCTCTTTTCGCACTTCATGGAAATGCGATCGTTGCCTGTTCTATCGACTGTATTTGCATTCCCTCCCAGGGAATGCCGGGATAGCTCCTCTTGGGGAAGAACCAGAACGAACCAGGAAATGCGAATGCATGAAATGCGCTCATCAAAAACCAATCTGAATCAAACATTTTTGGTGAATTTCGATGCATAAAGTGTCCATTCGATTGTCTCTGAACATGCTTTTGGTGTGGTAGCCCTATAGGACCCGCACGATTCGCACCTCGACCGGCCTCATCGCGAGCACTAGCCGCCGCACCAGCATCATCCGCAATATCCATTCACACAAACACAATAATAAAACATATTTTAATAATATACAGTGTTCAATACTAAAGTATGGTTTTTATCCTTCTTTATCCTCATTATAGTTATACTTTATCTCATTGATGATAGCCTCAAGACTATTGGAACGTAAACAGTATTCTTAGCGGAATCTTTTGATCAGAACCAAGAAGCTCGTATGCATTATACATATATACACTGTGCTGTTGTGTCTACGGCTGATTGGAACGTGCGATCATGACGAAGATCGCAGCATCGTCGTCGTCATCGTCGTCGCCGCCGCCGTCGTCGTCGTCGTCGTCGTCTTCATCATCATATACAAGATATGTATAATTCAAAATGAACACTTCAAAGAGAAATGCCGACACCATTATGTTTGTCTCTTTTTAACTTTCACTTTTTCATATCAGTGGATGTGCTCTCTGTGAAGTGCGCGGGCATTGCGTTGTAAGTTTTCAATGTGTGGTTGTTGTTGTTGTTGTTTTTGTTTTTATTAAAATATCAATATGTATGTATAAACTGTAAGTTAAGTATCTTTAGTGTTTTTTTCAGTAGATATCACTCATTCAACATATACGATTGTATTTTTTCCTTCTCAAGTTATTGTTATTATATTGTTGTTGTTTTTGTTGTTGCTCTTCTTCTTCTTCTTCACCGTGTTTTTTTTTCATTCGATTCGTTTTTCTTTATTTCGTCGTGATCGTTTTCGTTTTTCTCTTCACATTTTTCAATTCCACCTTCTGCCGGACTCTTCTTGAAAAACGATAAAAAAAAAGAGAGAAAAAACATAACGATGCGGATGACGATGAAGATGATGAAGACGACGACACAAATGCCCGAATGACCATTGGTATGAAAAAGAGATATAAAAAGGTGGACTGCGATACTAAGCGAAGTGGGATGATTGTGGTCACTCTTTTGTCAATGGGATACTGTTTCGGGAGCTTACACAAATGTGTGCCGATAGAATAGAATCATGTCAGACGGAAATTTCCTAAGCTGCTGCGGAATGGTTACGGTTTGATCTCTCGAGCAGGTTGCCAGGTGAATGGTCTTTTATCAAGAAACTCCAAAGAGACGTCTTTCAAACGGAATGAAACCGGCAGTCAACCGACAAATTACCGAGAAATATAAACGTCCAGTATCTTATATCTGCGACCTACCAAACGTATTATGCGCCGTTACCATTTCGATAATTCGTTTATTTTCCTCCTCCATTTGATTTATGTCAATTATCCGAAACAAACCAACGGATTGATTGTTCGCTAATGCGCAAAAGGTTTTTCTTGTCTTT
This sequence comes from Lestremia cinerea, assembly GCA_027564135.1. NCBI lineage: Eukaryota > Metazoa > Arthropoda > Insecta > Diptera > Cecidomyiidae > Lestremia > Lestremia cinerea. Next base: position 20,967 of record JANSTV010051393.1, read on the forward strand.
TACCATGTGTCGAGTGCAGCTACGCGAATCTAGTCAAACGGCCGAACACATCAAAAACACCAAATGATTTATCGACTTGAATATTTCTCATTCGAATTCTATTAAAATTGCAACAGCTTTTCCATTCTTGCGATGAAATTCCATTTGGTGTGCATTCGCAAACGGATGTCAAATAGAGACACACATCTCGCCAACATGATACGGTCTCTGCTCTGATTGGCGATCGCAGCAAATAACATTTGTATTTTCATGCAATCGGAATCGCGCCAAGTCCAAGTTCACACAAAGTAAGTCTTTCATTCACGTCAAGGCGCGCGTGATTCACACAAACCATCGTACGTTCACGCTGGCTGGCTGGCACATTCACGTGCACACACACACACGCACACACACACACGCACACACACATACCGGAACGTCACTCTCGCTTTGAGGCGGCATGCACCGCAACCGATTTTCGAATAAAACACGACGGCGCTTCAAATTGTCGATAACATCAATTGGAACTGGAAAATTGCTTCGTCTCGTAATGCATTGCACATCGTGTGTCGGTGTCGCTTGTTCGAGCTTTTCGTTTTTTTGTTGTTGTTGTTTCTCTATTTTTCTTCGCCCCGCTCTTGGTCTCATGGTTTTCCTCGAGTTTGCCGCGAAATTCTGAATGCCGCGTCGTGCCGTGCCGCTCAGTATTGTTCTAATATTTGTAACCAATTACATTGGCTGTTACTGTGTCCGAACGACACACTGGTCAACTGGTCGTTTGAGTGTTGCGGTACAGCAGCATCATCACCACCATCCAAGCATAACTTACGCATTCGCATTGCAGCCTATCAACATTGCTGTATTCTGAGCGTGGTGTGATGGATATAGCTGGTGCCCGGTGCCGCTATTGCCGATGTGGCCGCTATGAATTGCAGTGACGTCGACCACGACGCCGGCAACGACGAAATTGTGAAAAGAAAAACATCAAACCTGATATGATTCGACGAAAAGTGACTCTGCGCTCATGATGATAGCAATAAATTACTGCATAGAAACCAACAAAATGTAATTTAGCGCCATATTAAAAAGCTCTGTGCACGCAGTTAGTAGCTTTGATTTGAATCTAACGTGTTGTTTTGTCCCCTGTCCCCTTTTCTTGCCCACTTCCTTCGTCCAGCTATCGCATGACGTGTTCGGGGTCTTGTTTTTCGAGGAAATGTTTTTTCGGCACCTTTTCTCGATCCATCGTTGATCACGTGCTACGTGTGCATGATTTATTGCAATTCGTAGTGAATACGCCTCGAGACTCTTAACATCATGGCAGTGCTGCCTTTGGTTCGACCAGGTCAGAGCTCTCTCGAAACCACAGAAGATGCCATCTGACGTGACACATCCACACCGCAATTCGACGAGAGATAGAGAAAAGAAACAGAAACCCACGGAATACTGCCATCCCATTCATTGAAGGGTCTCCGAAATGTCGGCTCTCTTCAAAACGGTGTGAAGATAACATCGACGAGGGGTTAGAAATTACTCAACAATAATAATAATATCATTTTTTAAGTAGCTTTTCATGGTTATTGCACCTCGGCATTACTTAAATTTTATGGCCTCTAATGCATAATGATGCCCTGATGGTTTGTCGGTCTTCGGCGCGAATCGACTCTTCTCGGTCCGATTCGGCTTGTGGCATCGAAAGCGTTTCTTTCATTAGACCGGCTGCCCATTCGGGGCTTCAAACCTCAATAAGCTACCATTGTGTGCTATTCATGCACACACACATGCACACACACATGCACACACACACACACACGCACACACACACGCACACACACTCACACACGCACAATGATTCGAAAATAGTGTTTTATATCGGCCTGTGATTTATGGTCGCGAATTGAAAATCAAAGGTATCAGCCGACTTATAAAAAAGACATGTTGAAGAAATACAAAACAACAACAACAACAACCAACAACAACCACAATGTACGACGAAAGAAAGCAACCAAGACGACGACGAAATAACAACAACAGCATAACACTAGAGAGGATGAGGAAGATGAAGAAGAAGAAGAAGAAGAAGAAGAAGAAGAAGAAGAAGAAGAAGAAGAAGAAGAAGAAGAAGAAAATGATCTTCAAACAGGTGCTGATTTACGATTAAAAGAGTAATATGTGTATGACCATGCCGCCACAAGTATACACATTGACTGCAGAAAAGCTTAACCAATACCATGACGATCATTCAACAAACAGTTTATGATCTCTGGCCGATGGAGACGAGGATGAAGAGGACATCGTCTGTTTGTGTGTGCCGTTTTGCTTTCCATTCCATTTCGATTCTGTTGTTGTTGTTGTTGCTTGCGTCGATGTATTCCGTTTGCGCATTTTATCGTGTTTTCTTTCAAGTGCGTTTCGGGGCATTTTGTCGGTTTGGATCGAGCGAGGAGGGTACATAAATCAGATTGTCCAAGTATCATCCGTGTTACATTGATTCTTGTTGGTTTTCCATGCGTGCCATTGTGGCTATCAGGGACAAGCGTTTACAATTGGGGTGGGGATGCCCGTTGTTGCGTCGATGCATTGAGACGCATTCAGAGGCATTGATGCACCGATCAGCTTTGCATTGAAAATGCATTATTCATTTTGGAAAATTGTCTTTCAATAGTAATCCATTTCGAAATATTATTCACGCATTATGTGTCGGCTTGGCTCGATTTTTGTTCGATTTTTTCGAAAAGCGATTGGTACTTTGTGTCGGTGCATTTGACTGATACCTGATTGGGTCCGTTGCCAAACAAACGCATGCATAAATGCTCGTAATAAAATAAGTTTATTGTGATTGTTGGTCGGCGATTGTTGCACGGTTGAATGGGTGTTTGGTTGTCCCTTTGGTTTTGTCGATTTATGCCGTCATCACAAGACGCGGCACACAGCACCTAACCGAAAAATCAACCACACCGACCGATCTGATATGCTCGATGACCGGCCGGTCAATGCGTTTTTCTTACGTCGATTTCCTTCGTCTACCCTAAAGTTAATTGTGTTTTGTGTTCGCTTCGATGTTGTTATGGTTTTTTTTCCTCAATTTTTTCCTTTGCCGCTCCGTTCCGATCAAAAGCAAAGGAACAAAAACAGGTGCAATTCTTCTCGTTTGCCTCGGAACCTGGCCATGCAAGTGTTGTTGCATTTGTATGCGATTTATGTATTGGCTGCGCGGTCTATTGTTGAATATTTTGATGAAATTGCAATCTCTCTCTCTCTCTTTCTCCCTCTCTCTTCTCATGAGTTTGTTTGTTGGTTGAACAATTGGCGGATTGACCGGTTGGCTGTGTCTCTCTTTGTCGATTCGGTTGCGTTCCGTCGCACCGGTGCAGCGCAGCGTGTGTTTGCCGAGGCACAGGTTGATTGCGACGTGATTTTATTTTGTCGACAGTTTCTCGATGAATTCGAACAAATTATGTGCGTAAATTTTGCTGTTCAAAAACAGCAAAAACAAATTCTTCAATTTGGCCACGAGTGTCCCAGCGACGGAATCGTGATCGAATCAAAGTGTAGTGATTCGACCGATCGATCGATCGATGATCGATCAACAGGGTCAATTAATTCGCCGTAATTCGAGCAACATGCCGGGCGACCGGAATTGCACGTGCATCAACAAAACAGCAAATTAAATGTGGCACCGCAAAAATGGCAAAATAATTCTCATAATTGAAATGTCGTTCCGAATGCGAGACAAGCATACTGAGACGGCACACGCACACCATGCCGTAACGAATGGTTGTGTGGCGCGACAAACGGCGACACAACGGCAATGAACGAAACGAAATCGTTCTGATTGCGCGCAGCACATGGTGGATCGCGCCGCCGCTAAAAACAATGGACATTGCATACAGGATGATGATCACGATCGCCAACAACAGCGACAACAACAACAACCTCGCCAATGAAACATGACAGCCGACGAACGAATGAACGAAATGCGAAAGCCGGAGAAGAGAAAAAAAAAATTGAGGAAAAAAGAGAGAAAAACGCAGCAAAGCTGAAGCTGAAGCTGATGCCAAAGCCAAAGCCGAAGAAGAAATGAAACTGGTGTAACTGTAGAGTTTTAGGCAGTTGAGGCACGCTTCAAGCATTCTTAAATAACAATTCATCAATTACGAAATTCTTGAGAGTGTTTTACTCGCGCATGACGGCGTATTATATGATGATGATGACGATGACCGGGACCGGGATCGGACCATTCAACAGTCGATGGTGTGGCTGGCGATATATGGTGAATGCTCGCGATGCTCTCCTGCGCTGATACGGCAATGACATGAGGCATGGATGCATGCATCAGTGTTATTGTGTGTGTGTGAGTGTGTGAGTGTGTGAGTGTGTGGGTGTGTGTGTGCGTGTGTGCGTGCGTGCGTGTGTGTGTATGAGTGTTTGTATGTTCCAAAGGTGACATCTTTCTCATTGCGTTGCCCAGAGATCCCATCCAGACGCGATAATCACTAATCATATTTAACATGCATCGCGTCACCAGGCGGCATTTCACAAAACAAAGTCAGGGAAAAACAAAACAAACATCGGCGACAACTCCGCGACAACGAACCAACAACAACGATTCGAATCAATCAATGAGAACATGACAAAACATTGACGACACAAACGATTCGATGTTCAAATTTCCATTCGATTTATCGCAAACCAACCACAATCGAATCGAACGAAATGAAAAAGAACGAAACTGAATGAAGGAAACACCGCTGCGCACCGACAACATAACCGAAACCGAAAACCGAAACATCATCAATCGATTTGCTATCACGTCATTCATTATGTTCGCGTTTCGGCTCGAGCCTGGTATGGTGCGCCAATAACTGATAACTCTGATTATTATTAATTTGTGATTTGTTATTGGTGATAGCGAATGTTTGTAGAGTATGTCATTTCGATTTAGATGTTTGCTCGGTTCGCCTATTGACGGTACCGTTAATCGCTGCGCCATCGAATCAATCCGATGAATTCGAATCGGTTGACGAGCGATGCGTTCGACGAAATGGCATTTCTGATTGACCGATTGATCCGATTCGTGAATAATTGCATGCAACGTTCGTATGTGCAGCGACGTCGACATCAATTGACCTGAAATCACCTGCTTCGGAGCCAAATGAACAAAAATGAAATGCCAGCGAATTGAACTTACCCATTTGGAGAGTGCGAAAATCCACATTTTGTCACAAAATTTCGCCATAATTTTCGTTAATTTCCTCGAATTATCTCTTTTTCTCTGTTTCTCTCGTCCAATTACGGGGTTACTTTTCACTCCGCGGTTGTTTTCAACGAAAAACCAATGGAATTCAATTTGTCATGTTCGGCAAAAATAAACAGTTATTCTCAAAATTGTTCAACAATCAACACATTTATCGCGAATATCTCACAAAATCAAGCAACATTTTTATTTTATTTTTTTCAAAAACAAAAAATTTCGGTTGGCCGTCTCTCATTTGCGCGCTCTTTCCCAATTGTGTTCGTACTGCGTATGCGCGTTCTTATGTGGAAATGATGCAGTTTGTTTATTTAACAAAATTAACCAAAATTTTCGCTCAACAAAATTTTCAACAACAATTTTCTCTCATTTTCCTCAAATCGATTTCATTCATTCAAAAATAGAACACTCGATTCAACATCCCGCAATGAAATCGGAATTTAAACCAAAAATACAAAAAAAAAAACATCAAACATTGAACGTTCCTTCGATTGTTGTATCGTAATTAAAACGGTGATTTCGGAGGATATCGATCGAGGCAAAGTGGAAACAGTCACAAGAAACAAGAAACAAACAAAAAAATGGAAAAAAAAAACAACAACAAAAAACAAAAGATGCGTGCAATCGACGAACTCTGGATGAGATTTGAACGTGCACGGTGCTCGATCAACCCGTCATTGGGCAAAGTGACGATAATTTGCTATGCTGCGTTTCGCGTCGCGTACGGTACTATTGGGATATCCAAATATTTATGAATTTTCCGCAATTTGAATTTTCCATCAA
>JANSTV010051394.1:0-13903 GCA_027564135.1 Lestremia cinerea
CAACACCAGAATCAGAACAGAATTTAAATGAATTTTCAATTAGAAATCACAGTGGGATGTCGAAGCATTCGAAATTGGAATCGTTCGCAACGCACAGAGAGTGTCGTCGCCTTTGGAACGCAACAAAATTGTTTACGGCCAATCCGGTGTCGGATGCTATTTCGATGGGAAAATGATGTATCGCCGCTTTGCTGAAGGCAGCGACACCAAACAACCAATTGATTTGTTGTGTTTTCGCGAAACGAATGATTTCCAAGTCAGTTGGATTTAAAAATAATTCGATGGTCGTTTCGGTTTCAGCGATTCATTTTCTTTTCGGTTTTTTTTTTGCTGTTCACCGCCTGGGATATTCGCCACAATTCCGTTTGGCGACAAACACCATCCAAACTACGCATTTTCAAATGTCCCGCAGTGAATGGCGCGTGCGCCAGCGATTGTCGGAAGGAGATCGCCCAATCGTGTCGAATGAAATCTAATGCATTTATCTGTCACTGGTAGCGGTCGGTCAACATCAGCATCGGGTAGCGCATGCGCGCACGCGTTCAACGTGAATGCAATTGAAGTTTTGCGATTTTGTTGCAGTTTTTGCGGACGAACCAATGATTTTGTGACGGTCGAGTGTTATCAATTCAATGAGATTGCTTTGACGATGTCTGATACAATTGGAAATCAAACGGGACACGTCATTGATTCGAGACACAGGCAAACACACACTCACACTGGCACTGTGGGGAATGGTGAACAGTGCACGTCAAGAGGAAATCACGATATCGCACCGTAACACACACAAATGCGAATCAGTCTTTGTCGAATGTTGTCCGTGATCAACATTGGTATTGATATTTTCTGATAAATTTTCGCACAACACGGACGTCTGTGGCCAGTTTTTCTTTTCTTTGCTTTTGCACCGAATTGGCTTTGGTTCAATAAACTGTTCTCCTCTCGACTCTTGATCCCTCCAACTGTCAATTGCCGACGGGCCACTTGAACATTCGACACACTGGAAACCGCGCGCGTTTTTCCGTCACAAATTTCCACACTGTCCCAATCACCGAATCGGGTTGAGCTCGGCACAAATTTCCAGGACGACTCCAACGAAATGGCTTGACGACAAGCAACGAGGAACTGAAAGTGTTTTCACAATCGAATTCGGATGGTGTTTGTTATCCGTCGCACTATCGTCACTCCTCCGATGATGTTCTGAGTCAAATGCGATCGTTGTCAATTGCCGTTAGTATTGTCTTGTTCGGGCAATTCGATGTGGAAAATTATTTCAGCCAATTTGTCAACCAAAACAGTCCGAAATGACAAACTCGTTGTCGAAGTGTCAGACATCGACCGAACAAAATAAACACTGTTAATCGGATTGATTGATGGGTGATAACGGCTGCGATCTCGTACCGGGTCTAAGACGGGCCCACCCATACAGACAAGGAGATTCATTTGTGCTCGCACTAGCGTCGCATCAGACGCAGTGATGACTGCGGATGATCGGATTGCCAATGATCGGTGTATGGGTGGCAACGCTACTGAGACCCTTCAGCACGAGACACACGACCGATATCAACGACAGATTACGGCAATTTCGTTGAAATCACTTTTTATTGGGCTTTCGTTGGCTTTCGTTGGCTTTCTCGCCGAATCGTTTCAAAGAGATTGCTGTATTTCGATTCGAAATTGTTTTGAATGATTGGACAGAGCTTGATTGATTGCGTATCAACGGTGGCGGGAATACTTCAGTTCACCCACGCCGTTCATCTGAGAATGAGCCCATCCAACGTGGTTCTTCTACGAACGGACTTATCTCGTTCCAAACAATCCTTCTCAAGGCCATCCCCCATTCCAAGGCGAGACTCCTTCAAACCCCTCCAAAGGCACACACACGCAATCATTCAGTTCTGGTTATTGATTTTCAACGGAACGTCATCAATCTACCGCTTATAAATATCGTATCGACCAAGCAACAACCCGGCAAATTTCACTGGCATTCGATAAAAATCGATACAAGAATGGCAATCTAGTTGAGATTAAATGGAAAAATTTTTCCAAATGAAAAATTTCCAACAGACAAAGCGAGAGCCCATTCAAGCAGCAAAATCGATAAATTGCAAGAGTGTCGTGTGAATCCGATGGTTGTAGCGGTCATGTGTCGACTGGAATGACCAATTCCTGATTGAATAATTGCCGCTGAGACGAGCATAAAACGAAATCACGTGTTTCAAAACACGACAACACATTGCTCATTCGAATCATTGCGACAAAATCGAAGCGCACACTAGTCCTTGATGCGATGCGAGAATGACAAATACGAAATTCCGATGCGACGGTTGTCGCAAAGGAATTTTATTGCAATCAACCGAAAACATGGGTATTCGGGAATGATCGTCAATTTGGTCATTCAGATGCGCATCGGATTCGCATCGAATTCGAATAAATCATACAACATTTGATGGCAATTTACCTTCGAGCCCAATCAACAACTGTCGCGCCGAAATGGTGGCGAACATGCGATGACGGTCATTTCGGAATGATTTCGCAAAACTGTTGATTGTCGCGAGTAAATCACGCAACATCAAAATAAAAAACGAAAAACAAAATACAAAGGAGAAGCGGACCGACTAACGATCCGAAGGGGCATCGCGACAAAAACCATTCAAACAAACAACTCACCAAATTCAATGCTGGATATTCTCGGGCGGGCTCTCGTTGATCTTGTCTCGTGGCGCTAATTCACAGTATTTGCAATTGATTATCGTATTCCTTGCTCAAGTAACTCATCTATCTGATGTGAGCTGTCGTCAAATTCAAATGCGAGAAAAAAGAAACGTAGAAAAAAAACGAGAAAATAAACAAGTCATTCATTGAAACCAGCTCTCATTCGGAATCGCGAATTCTGTCTCATCGAAATTCAATGCGAATTCCACACACCAAAACCACCGAACCGCAATCGAAACCCAATTCTCGCGAAACCAAACAAACAAATTTTTCGTCAATTAATTAAAGAAACTGTTCAAAAATTGAAATAATTAACGCAAAATAAATAGATAGAATGTCGCATCGAGGCGATACAACGGCTGAGTTTATCGCCAATACACAATGACCATTGCACGACATTGACGACGGACGACGGACGACGAAGACGACGACGACGACGACGACGACGGCGATCACAACACCAACGACATGAATCACTGGCACCGTTCAAAGTGTGTAAGCGTCTTTGCGCTCGGCAAACACAGCAAAAAGAAACAAAAAGAAAACAACAGACAATTTTAAAAGACAAATTTCGCAAACACAAAAAGACCGAATGTATAATTTTCCGAAAAAAAAAAAAAAAAAAAAAAATTGTCGTCGATTCTTCTGTGAGTTTGGTTGCGGCTGAAACGGCGTTGCTGGCGTCGTTGTCGGGTCGTCAGTTGCCGTTGACATCGTTTGTCACCGTCTTCGTCGTTTGTCTTTCTCCTCGAAACAATGTGACTAAGTTTCATGTGAAATCCACAGAGAATCGCTCGAGAGATGATCACCGAAATGCGAAATGTGTGACCGTGGCTGGTGTGGTGTGCGATTTCGGTGTCGCTTCCAGAGAGTGTCGATCATCAACTGAATGGGCGATACATGAATGAAAACCCACAAAATCATTGTCGACCGAATGTGTTTGCAATGAGAAAACAACAAACGACTTTTCATTCAATTAATTGAGTTTTCTTGCCATTCGCGTGCTTTGTTATTGTTAGTCAATTTGTGATTTCAATTCAATTCACGAAAACACTGGCGCAAACACAATCACACACACACACACACACACAAACACGAGCACATGCATTGCCATTCACATTGACTGCAAACACGAATGGCCTGTCAAAACGCTGATGTTTGCTGAAACGCGTTCAATTCAATCTATTTTAAATGGTTTGCTCGCGTTCGCATTGTTTTGGAGGCAATCATCGAAAATGGGAAAGGCCATCGGAAAACTCAACGCTAATTGACTTGAACACCAAAACGGGCGGACGGAAGGGAAATTTCGCGAGAAACTCAATTCACATCGATTGGTATTGAGTTGGTGACTTTGAAAATTGACTGTCGCCAACTCGCTCACTCCACCGTTATTTTCGGTCTCAACCGTTTTGACCGATGCCAATGTGCACTTGTAACACTGAAAGCCAACACACAAAGAATCAATGTCATTTCCATTCGGTTTTGACAATTTGCACAAAATCTTTTACCCCCATTTCCTCGGTCCGACCGTCCGATTCAAAACACCCAAAACATAACCGATAATCGTTTCCGCTAATGATTATTTTATGATCGAATCAATGCATACTTGTTTGCTGGTTCAATGGTATTTTCCTCTTTATTTCCTTTCGATGGTCTCCATGCGAGCCCCGAAATAGTTTTCGATTTTGTGTTACTGTCAAACGGAATTCTGTCGTTTTTTGTGTTGCTTTTGCATTTTTCGACTGGGCCTCTGTGTGCCAGTGTGTGTGTCTGTGTGTGCTGGTCGACCGTTTTGACAGTTGGCACGAATGCGAATGAAGTTGGTTGCCGAGTGGCAGGGCTAGACAAAATACCGTTGTCTTCCATACGCAGCATATGCGCTGCAATTCGCATTCCTTTCGTCCCAACGTTTGACATTCGCCATTCGGGCCGCACTTCACAACATCGTGATCGGTCTCAGTTTTTTCCGTCAAAAGCGATGATGCTTTTGGCAAATGCCAGAATTGCTCGTTCGTTACAAATTCACGAAGGATTTTCTGGAAATTTTCGCTCGTTTCGTTGCGGTTTATGGCTCCAATTCGCCCAGAAATCGCACCGAATTGAACGGCAAACGAGGTAATTTGCCCCAGTCGTGCCGTCGAGTTCTCGCTTCAATTCTCAAATTGAAAATGAATCGAATTTGATTTTGCATTATTTCGACAAATTCCGCAGTAAATTCATGGACGATGCAATGAATCCACTGGATTTCGGTGCGAAATGAGTTTGTAAATTATTTTGCAGTGCGCGGCAATATTTCGTTTCGTTTCGTTGTATGTTTGTGTTGTTTTGTTATTGTTGTTGTTGTTGCTGCTGTTGGCTGTGGCTGTCGGTCTCTCATGATTCGGTATTGCATTTCGGTATTCGGTTTTTATTATCCAGTTTGGCATATGCCAATATGACGGCGTATTTTGTTATTTTCACGAACAAAGCGTCATTTCGTAAAGAATTTCATAAAATTTAACCAAATCATTGAAAACAATTAATGTTTTTGCAGTGTTTGTTCAAAGTCAATGCTGAAAATATATCCAGAAATTTCTCATTTAAGACATTCAATGAGAACGTGCAATGAAACAATTGAAGAATTTTCGCAAAATGAACATGAAATGTTTGATCAAATTAGTGATTAATAATTCGATTCGATAATCCTAACCTCCAAGAATTTCATCATTTTCTTCGATTAACGGTTTATCGGTTTTTTTTCTTTTGCTGTTTTTTTTTTTTTGCTTCTTGATTTTTCTTCTTTTCTCTTCGGTTGCATTCGATTGAAGAGCAAATTTTCTGCCATCGCATTCAAATAGTCCGCTGAGTCGCGAAATCGAAATCGAACAGCACAAGAATGTCGAACGCACAATCCGATGAAGACATCACGTCGCTGCGGATCGTCTCTTGTGAGCATTACATGAGACATCCGATACCCGAATTGGATCTATGCTATTCGGAATTTCGGGCAAGTGAAATCAAACAGGTAACTATCGGCTGGGTGGCAGAGCGCAACACGAAAATTGCTGATGCATTGAAATGTTGTTCGTTGGTTTGCTTTTAGGTTCCGGTCATTCGAGTATTCGGCTCGGATCGCAATGGCATCAAGACCTGCGTGCACATCCACGGAGTCTTTCCATATTTGTACGTTCCGTATCCCGGATCGGAGCATTCGACAGACGTGGATCGCATTTCATATCAGATTGCTTCCAGCTTGGACAAAGCCATCAATATTTCGTTGGGGAAAACCAATTCCCGACAGCAGCACGTCTTCAAAGTCAACTTGGTCAAGGGCATGTGAGTGACCGCTTCGACTCTCCAGTTGCTTCACCGACACTGATCGCATCCTCTTGGTCCAATTTCAGTCCATTCTACGGTTATCACAAGCGAGAGCATTTGTTCCTGAAGATCTACATGTTCAATCCGGGATTTGTGCGACGCGCCGCCAATCTACTCCAAAACGGTGCTATTTTGGGACGCGTCAATCAACCACACGAATCACATGTGCCGTACATTCTACAGTTTATGATTGACTACAATTTGTATGGGATGAGTTTCCTGCATGTGCCCACCGGTGTGGTGAAGTATCGCCGGGCGGCCAATGGGATTGGTGAGTGTCAGCCATGCAGTTGCTGTTTATCATCGACTGAATGTTCCCATTCGTGTTTCAGGTGACGATTTGCTGGGCATCAATGAGCAACAGATTCTCGGCGATCACATCGAGCGGATGTCTGTGTCCGAACGAGAGATCGACATTGCGGCCGTTTTCATCCTGAATCGAGCACAAATCAACGTTAGAGACAGTTCACAGCACGCGAATCCGGGCATTGCGTTCATTTGGACGGACGAGAAAATCCGGCGAGTTAAATTGAACGGAAAAGTGCCGGAATTGGAGCCAGCCCAATCGCAGAGTGAATCGCAGCATCGGCCCAATGCCAAAAGCACCGACAGTGAGGTGTTTTATCAAACGGCGCTGAATCGAAAATTGGATCAAGCCTTGTCAGATGACACCTTGTCGTTGACCCAACAAACGCTCCTGTCCGAATCGATGGCGGCCGATCGAAGTGCGGCGCCTACCATGAATTCCAGTCGAAAGTTTAATTTGAAGCAATTCATTCACAATGCCGTCTATCCGGCGGAGGTCTCGCAACAGTCGTCACGGAGCTCGGGCACGATCATAAATGCTTCACATTTCATTGATCATTTGAATGCGACGATGACAACGCAACGGAAGAATCCATTCCTCGAGGACACAATCGTTGATGAGGAGCTCGTTTTGAGCTTGTCGCAAGCGGTTCATTCGCAAGCATCGTTGAATCAATCGCTGAATGAGTCTTTCAGTCAGACGGGCGAAGGAGACATCCTGGAGATTATGCGACAGTTGGAGGAGCAGGAGGCCAACCAGGTGAATGCCATCGACTGCGATAGTGTCTTGGCGCCGATGAGCCAGCAAAAGGAGAAATTCGGACTGAGCCAGCAGCAACAGGAGCAGCTGGAGATGTCGATCAGGCTGAGTAATGAGGAAGAAGCCGGCGTTGAGAATGAACATGAGAAGACGATCTTTGAGAAAAACTTTGCCGAGGAGCATTTTCTCGACTCAGACGATGATCTTTTGAATGACTTTTCAATGTGTCTCGAGAATCTTGTCGATGATACGTAAGTCGATGTGGACTCCCGGAATTGGACGAACGTTCGTGAAATTCGTATTGTTTCCTCTTTCAGAAATTCAAACGCGACGGCAAATATTGAGGTGAAAATCCCACAATTGGATGGCGCTTGTGATTCCCCGGTGAAAAAATCACCGCCCCGAAAGTCCTTGCGGCGCCCTCAAAATCGAACGCCGAGTAGACGAGACACAAAATACCAGCCACTGAACATCACAATCACCAAATCGCCAGCTCCTCCAACGCCGGTCCCGAATGGGAATGGGAATGGGATTGGTGAATTGTCGAGTGGAAAAGTATCCCCTGCGGAGGCTCATCCCGTTGGCGAGCGCAACGGTTTCAAAAGGCTGAGAGTGGCGTAAGTTTGGGATGCACGAGAAGGATCTACGTGGGAACCGAGTCGACTGATAATTTTCATTTTAGCCGACGCTTGGATGACATTTCACCGTTAGTGCCGAAGGCGTCATCAATCGAGAAGGCAAATGAAGCCGAAAAAGACCTCTCGCCGGGTAGACTTAGGGACCAAAATGCACCAACGCCCAGCGAAGGCCAGAACGACGATGACAATCGGACAAAAGCACGGACAAGAGAGGACGAGATCAGAGCACAATTCCAGGACATTCTCAAAAATCCGGTGATTAAATTGAAAAAATACAAAAACATTGAATTGGAATGTCAACCGAGTCCGAAGAAGAAGCAAAAATCACCCGAAAAGGAACCAGCCTCGCTGCCGCGCCGGTATCCGAAAAGGAATCGAACACCCGCACAATCCCGACAGTTTATCACCGCCAAGTTCTGCACGCCGTCGACATCAAAATCGAAGAAAGTGAGCAAAAAGCTGGACTTTGATTTGGACACGTATCGCGAATGGTCCAAATGTGAGGTGGCCTATCGATACGACTTGGAGAAGAACTTCTTCCCCGAGCCAGGTCCGGCCTCAGCCAATTTCTACGATGGTGTCGAGCTGCCCGGCTACTATTATCCGTTGAAAAGCATTTTGAAGAAAAATGAAGCAGCGAAACGCCGAAAGCCGCAACCGATGAAACGGAACGTGCCCGCAGCGAAGAAAAAACTATTCAACGTGCCTACGACGGCTGCTTTGGCCGCATCACCGATTTCATCGACGAAAAGTGACTATGAGGATGACAACGACATGATGATTCAAAGCTTCTACGAGCAATCGTTCCGGGTCGACTCCCCTGGCCAGAGCAAAGCGGTCGCTTCGCCTCTGCCAGCCAATATTCCAGTGACCCCAATCGCACCAGCGCATCCAAAACCCAAAGACATTGCTGATAACATATCAACGCCGACCGTTTTCAAAATGCTGAAATCGTTCGGTAACCCTTCATCCCCGGCTCCATCGCCAGTACCTGCAACCGAGGCGTCTCCGACGGCATCGATCCCCAAAAAGCCCAAAGAACCAACCGACAAAGTGCTAATCACTCCACAAGAGCTTCCTCCCAGCATGGCGGATGTGAATGAAGCCTTCGACAATCACAGTCTGCCCAAGGCGGTGAGTCAAACGCCCTTCTACGGCGATCCCTTTGACGTGGTGAAGGCAACGGCTAAAAAAGAAGTCGGCCACACCGTCCTACAGATTCCCGGCTCTTCTCTCAACGATTGCGAAGAATTCAAGAGCAGTCTGATGCTCGTCGGTTTGAATGGCTGGCGCCAATTGGCCGTATCGAATATGATCGTCAAGTTGAACACCAATCGGGACAGCGATCCATCATGTAGCACTAACCACGTCCGAGAATTCCTCTCGACAGAGAAAGTCCGAAGCATCACACCGGCCGAGAAGCCTCCAACGATGGCAGAGAGTCAACTGTGGCTGAAGGTGCGCGACAGCCTCAAGAACGGCTTGTCCAAGCGAATTCAAGAAAACGGCAGTGCATGCGTCAATTTGATCAGCGACGAAGACAGTCCTGTGAAGGTGCGCCCGGAGAAAGTCAAAATGATTTTGATCAACACAGACGACGAGGGCTCCGACATCAGCATCAGCCAGTCGCCGCAAACGCCGTTGACTCAACGGTTTCGAACACCCCTGTCGAACCGCCGCCAGAACGATGAAGACGACAGCGTTGTGACGACCACACCCACGCAAGCCCCGCCACAGTCGATTGTGTCATCGTTGCGACAGAATCGAGCGATCACTTGCTCAATATCGCGGCGAAGCCAGCAAGATAATGCAATTGAATCACCATTTTGTGCCTCTGCCGTTCGAACGTACTCGCGAATCGGTGAAAACCCGCTGGAGAATTCGCAACCGGTCAAAAGCTACTCGGAAGAGCTGTTCGACCGGATCGTGAACGGCGGAAACAGCACAATCGGTCACAATGGCGACCATTGCACCGACAGCTGTGATAGTGATGTCGTGTGTCTGGACGATTTCGGCCACAAGGATCCAAAGCAAGCGGCCGAGATGAATGGCGACTGCCACTTGCCGATCGGCGATCCACCCTCACAAAGTGCCAATGTGCTCAGTAGCCAATCGTCGAGTGCATCCTCGACGGCGGCCAATGAAAACATGGTGAGTACAAAATCATGTCGAATTGTTTGAAATGTTAACGGAACCAATCGAAGACTCTCGCATGAAAGATGGAAATATTTTGGAAGTTTTATTGAATTTATTGATGGCATCTACGAGGCCCGGGCACTCACATGAGCGAAACGAACAAACAGATCTGAACATTGTTATTTGTTTTGAAAGAAAAAAAATGTTTAATTTATGAAACAGAACTCTATTCGAATTTATGTTATTTTTACACAAATCCTTCTTGAAATGTTCCAAAAAACATTTCCTTTTCCGTGACTGAGCACGGACCAATGAATAAAACTCAAAGCATGAATCTCTCAACGATGTTTTATTTCTGGCCGAGACTGGCGAGCATGCTCTCGCAAACGCACATCAATTTGATAAAACGCATTCCAGAATCTTTCAATTTTTCGCCCAGCGGCCATCGAATCGCTCTCAGTTGGGGAGTAGCTCTTTTTGCCCGGCGAACGGAGCAATCTTCAGCCGGGACTTTCTGATGAATCCACTCAATTGATTGACGTCCACTTAACAAGATTCAAATTAACAAATCAATCAATAATCCACCTGATTCCTTTCCTCCGATTGGCAACCACCTTTACATTACACCACACCACCACCACCACAACCAAAATCACCACCACCACCACAACTACCACCAACAACAATTAGGTTAGAGAAAAATTGGAAAGACCTTCATTCGTAAATCATTTAAATTTAGATGCGACCGCATGCGCGAAACCGAACGCAAACAACTATAGTTTTGGAATAGCCGGTGTCACGCTGGAGAATTCGTACGGTTTCAAAATGGACTTGGAGAATTTTCAAACGGCCAAATCTGATTTGGAGGTAAGCTCTTGTAGCCTATGTATATCAACTCCATTCGATTGACGTAGATGATTCGTCCTTTCAGAACAACTATCTGACAATCTTATCCGTGGAAGTTCACGCTCGAACTCGGGACAATCTGCTTCCGGATCCACAAAACGATCCGATTCGGTGCATTTTCTACGCGATTCACAACGACGTTCCGGACGATGCCAAATATTTGCCACAGAGCGCGATCGGTGTGATCATCTGTGAAGAAGAGTTGGAAGCGAAGGAGGTTCAGCAGAGAAGGCTGTGCTTGGATAAGATCGGCAGTGCGACAGTGGTCACGTATTGCGCCACCGAAATAGATGTTCTCTTAGAATTGGTGAGGTTGATCGCGAAGTGGGATCCCGACATATTAGCCGGTTATGAGATCGAGATGTCCTCCTGGGGATATCTTCTCCAACGCGGCAATGCCGTTGGATGCAATCTGGTGCCATTGATCTCGCGCATTCCCACACAAAAGTTGGACAAATTCAAGAATCCCGAAGAGGAGGAGCGTCCAGACGAATGGGACGTCTACGATAGCGAAATCAAGCTGTATGGTCGCATATTGCTGGACGTGTGGCGATTGCTGCGAAGCGAGATCGCTCTCACCTCCTACACCTTCGAGAACATCATGTACCATGTGATGCATCGTCGCTGTCCGCTGATGACGGTGCAGCAATTGAATCGAGTGTGGACCAAGCCGATTGCCCGTTGGATTGTTCTGCAGCATTATTTGGAGCGGGTTCAGGGAACCTTGGACATTCTCAGTCAGCTGGATCTGATTGGTCGCACTTGCGAGCTGGCCAAATTGTTTGGAATTCAATTTTTCGAGGTGCTCAGTCGTGGCTCACAGTTTCGCGTCGAAAGCATGATGTTGAGGTATGTTCGTCTTGAAGCAATAGGTGGATTGGTTCCGGATTTCAATCAAGGTTTCCGTTCATTTCAGAATTGCCAAGCCGAAAAACATCATTCCCGTGTCGCCGAGTGTCCAACAACGCGCTCATATGCGGGCGCCTGAATATTTGGCGTTGATTCTAGAACCGCATTCCCGTTTCTATGCCGATCCACTGATCGTGCTCGACTTCCAGAGTTTGTATCCCAGCATGATCATCGCCTACAATTACTGTTTCTCAACTTGCTTGGGCCGCGTCGAGCATTTGGGCCAAACGCAACCCTTTGAGTTCGGAGCCTCACAACTTCGCGTCCCGCTGAAGCTTCTCAAGCAATTGAACGATCGCAATCTGATCAATATATCGCCATGCGGAGTGGTGTTTGTCAAAAGCGCAGTGCGCGAAGGCATTTTACCGAGAATGCTTCGAGAAATCCTCGATACGCGCTTCATGGTCAAGCAATCGATGAAATTGCACAAGAACGATAAATTGCTGCAGCGAATCCTCCATTCGCGTCAACTCGGCTTGAAGCTGATGGCGAATGTGACGTATGGCTACACTGCAGCCAATTTCAGTGGACGAATGCCGTGCGTTGAGGTGGGCGACAGCGTGGTCAGCAAAGGCCGGGAAACGCTCGAGCGTGCCATAAAGATGGTGGAGGCCAACACCAAATGGGGCTGCAAGGTCGTGTATGGAGACACCGACTCACTGTTTGTTCTCGTATCTGGGCGAACACGAGAGGAAGCCTTCAAAATCGGAGCTCAAATCGCCGAGGAAGTGACCAACGACAACCCGTGGCCGGTGAAATTGAAGCTGGAGAAGGTTTATCAGCCTTCGATATTGCAGACGAAGAAACGCTACGTGGGCTACATGTACGAATCGGCTGAACAGAAGGAGCCCGTCTACGAGGCTAAAGGCATCGAGACCGTTCGTCGAGATGGTTGTCCCGCTGTGGCAAAAATGCTCGAGAAAACTCTCAGAATCCTCTTCGAAACGTGCGACGTCAGTGCCATCAAGCGGTACGTCTGCCGTCAATTCACCAAGATTTTGAGCGGACACGCCAACATCCAGGATTTGGTGTTTGCGAAGGAGTTCCGCGGAGTGAGCGGATATAAGCCAGGAGCTTGTGTTCCGGCATTGGAATTGACCAGGTAAGTGAATCATTCCGATTGAATGACTTCTGAAATCAAAAATTGTGGAAAATTGCAGGAAAGCTCGTCTTGTGGATCGCCGCGCTGAGCCTCGAAGAGGTGAGCGGGTGCCATACATCGTGATCAATGGACCGCCCGGCGTACCGTTGATTCGGTTGGTGCGTAGTCCCCATGAATACCTGGCCGACGAAGGGCTCAAAATCAACGCAATGTATTACATCACAAAGGTCATCATACCTCCCTTGAACCGATGTCT
Organism: Lestremia cinerea; assembly: GCA_027564135.1. Taxonomy (NCBI): domain Eukaryota; kingdom Metazoa; phylum Arthropoda; class Insecta; order Diptera; family Cecidomyiidae; genus Lestremia; species Lestremia cinerea. The sequence continues at coordinate 13,086 of JANSTV010051394.1, forward strand.
GCTGTTGATCGGAGCCGATGCCACTCAGTGGTAAGCACCACTGCCTCAAGATGCTCCCACAAACAATACCAATGATCTAATCTCTTTCCAGGTTCGCTGATTTACCTCGAAAGTCTCAGTACCTCCTCTCATTGGCCTCAGCATCCACGTTGATGCCCACCACGAAGCTCGGCTTGGCTTCCACCAGCGTTGGCCAGAAAAAATCTACCATTTCACAGTATTTCTCAACGACGAATTGCGTTTGCGACTGCGGCGGCAAAACCAAGACCGGCATTTGTTCAAAATGCCTGCTTCCTGGAAATCGAACGCAGAGCGCTGTCATTTTGGCGGACAAAATCGGCCAATTGGAGAGGAAATTCAATTTGTGCTCGACAATTTGTCAATCGTGCTGCGGGCGAGGCTTCGAGTATGACTGCGCCTCACTGGATTGCCCCGTGCTGTTCATGTTGAATCGATGGAAACGCGACTCCACGCAGACTGCATACTTCCGCCAACTTCTGACGGAGCACTTCTGATTGACGGGGGCAATCGTCTTGGAAAAGAGAATCGTTCGAGTGAAACACAGCTCATTGAATGGTTTTTCAGATCGATCTTTAATCCAAAGTATTCACTATTCACATGGTGAATTTGTTGCATTCGAATTTTCATTTAAGTTTTTCCTTTGAAATTTTTCTGTTTTTCCATAAATTTTGCTTTTAAATTAGTTTATTCTTGTTATTCAACTAGGATGCTTATTCAGAGAAATGAAAACAAAAATGAACAAATATAATTTTATTTTCGTAAAAAAAGTGCTGTTTTTTTTCTCATGAAAATGATTG
>JANSTV010051405.1:0-13900 GCA_027564135.1 Lestremia cinerea
CATTTATTGACTATTGATAGATGAAATAGAAACTATATAGAAATTCAAAATCCAAAAAAAAAAAAAAAACAAAAAAAAAACGAAAATTTTCTTTTGAATTTCTTTTCTCGAAACATTCGAAATGCCCAGCACAGCGTTTGAGCTGAATTGAGCCAGTTTGGGAGTGCTTTTGGAAAGCTTCTATTTCTCTTCTTTGATAACTGGCGGGAACGGTTGAATCTGTCATTGACGCTACAACACTCTTCCTCTCTTTCTCTCTATATCTCTCTTTCTCTCTATATCTCTCTTTCTCAATCTCTCTATCTCCCTCTATCTTCTCCGAACCCATTACGAAACCCGCTATTAGTTTATATTCTATTTCACAGTCGAATCAGACGCTGATCTCTAATTAGCCTCGTCGTTGGCTCACTGAGCCACAAATTTGTAGAAAACCACTCCTGGAAGAAAAATCAGATTCGGTAAGTGATTGCTCAGGCAGAGATTCACACATGCACGAATGGAACATACCCGTAGGATTGATGCGAACGTTGAGTTGATCATCTCTCGAAATATCTCTGGAATTCGGCGATTCATCGAATAGATCCTGAAAAGTGGATGAGTTCATCAAGCCATTCTCGACACATCCAACGATTAACTCACAATCAATTTGTAGCCTCGTCGATTATTCAATCCCAGATCGGTGACATTCACCTGGATTGGATACGGTGCACCGTCAGTGCGATGACTCACAAAAGCCACCGCATACGAGTACAGGCCTTCGACGATTGGTGTGATGGGCCGCTTCCAAACCTGCAATTCGAAAAATTTGAATGACGAATCTCGGAGAAGCGCGCAATACGGTCAATTGTGTAGACAATAAGCATGAACTGTTTGATCAAGTGATGGTGATAATGATCGACTAAGAACGTTTTGTTTGCTCAGATGATTCAAGCCATCGAAAACGTTCAATTGTCGCGCATCGATTGGGAACGACAACAGAGTAAAAGGTGTTGTGACCGTTGCCCTTTACGGAGTGCATTGTGTTGTTGAATGGGCGGCGAGACTGATCGAAAATTGAAAAGAATTCCAGAATTACCTCGATTTTGTTTTTGTTCGAAATTCTTAGGCCTTGGATGCCAAGTACATCTTGATTCACCTCGAGAACCGCCCTGTGGGGAATGTGATAATTAATATGAGATTTGCTCGGTCCAGAGTCAAATCGACTCAGTTTTACAGCTATCAACAGCCACTGAGGGCCTTTGGGGCGTTTGGAAGAAGTCTTGGATTCTCTCGTTGGCGGTTATTCGAGCTTCAATCAATTTTAGAAAATAATCAATCATTTTCACCGACCATAGATACGTGACTCTTGGAAACTTATCGCATGTCACGAAGCAAAGCAACATCAATCGTGAAACGCTACTAAATTCTGCCGGTCACGAATCCGACGTTAGTGAAAATCATCGAATGCTCACGTTCCAACTTCTCTCAGTCACCTTTCCAAGGCTTCTTTCAAACAGCGATAGCTGATAAGCGTCAAACAACATACCGATTCTGAAGAATCGCCTTGAATTCCGGTCTAACCGCAGCCAAGTCATTGGACATGATCAACGGGGCAGCTAAAACCGCCCAAATAGCCATTTGCACGCGACTCTGATCGACAGTCAAACCGTAATTGCCGATGATCAACATGTCGGGATCATTCCAATGTCCCGGTCCCGCATGCGGCTGAATGCGACTTTGGTTGGCGGCAAAGTAGTTTGTGATTTGTCGCACCGACTCCCAAGAGTCATCGATGTCATCCCAGTTGCGCCACAGATTACAGTACCGTTTCAGTGCCTCGAAGTTGGGCTGAAATCATCAAGAAGGAAACAAATGACTTGTGATTCGCACAACCCCCATCCAACTCGACTCACCATCAAGCCATTCTCTTCTTGATACACTGGCCAACTGCACGAATACACCATTGGCCGCCCAGTCAAGTTTAACAGCCGCCCAAACTCTGGATAACCCTTGTCCATGTCGTGTATGTCCGCATAGCAACCGTCCAGCTTCACGTAATCAACATTCCAGTCGGCGAAGGTTTGTGCATCGATTTCCATGTGATCGATGATGCCTGGGTAGCCAGCGCATGTGTAAGTACCGTAATCTTCGTAGATGCCGAATTTCAAGCCCTTGTCGTGAATCTAGAATTGGAGGAGAAGAGAGAGATGTTGACCTCGAATGTGCCGAATCTCAACGGAATTCTCGAATCGAAGATATTTACGTAATCGGACAGGGCTTTAATGCCGCTCGGGAATCGAATATGATCGGGCACCAGTCGTCCTTTTTTGTCGCGTTCCTTTTCCATCCAGCAATCATCGATGATCACATACTCATAGCCGAGATCTTTGTACCCTTCAGACACGATCAGATCCGCAGCCCGTTTAAACAATTTCTCACTGGAAGCAAATCGGTGTGAAATGGCTTGTGAAACTGGAAGGGAATCGCTTCAAAGCTTGTGCTAACCTGATGCATTCATCGGGATATGTTTCACAATCTGTGATACAGCGGAATCGTTCCCAACTCATCCAGCCCATAGGCGGCGTCAATGCGAGTCCATTGTCCAACGCCGATATGCAGCTCAACTGGTAAACCACCAACAATACAACAATGCTCTTCATCATTGCATCAGAATCGCTTCGGTTAAAATCACTTGAAACTTCCGCAAAGCGCGATGATACAAAACGTTCACACAACAATTTCGACTCGACGAAAAAAGAAAACCGAAAGAATGAACAACCAAACGAAAGAAGCAGAAGCAAACTTGTTCACTTGAACGTTAACGATGCGATCGTTACAAAACGTTGTTCTAAATTAATGTCTGAACGAAACATCGAATCGCTTTTATAAGAACGGCAAAGCCTACGCAGCGCAGTAGCTGCTGGCGACAGATGAGTCGTTTGTTTATTTCAAATTGAATGGTATTTTATCAACGGCCGATGAACCAAAAAACATCGACAGCAACCACCTTAGATATGAGATTTGTCAAAACAAACTTAGATAAATTGTGGTGAGACTGGATTGATACCAGCTGGAATGGTATCTGTCTTTTATCACAAACACTTACCGGACACTTAACTTAATAGACTTGATCATATTATTCAGACAACACGATTTACAACTCGGAATACGATCCGTGCGTCGGTCCGTTGGTAGTCGAGTCCATTGGCTTTGGCACAATCGTTTTGAATAGAATTCTTGTCCTTGAGTGTCACCGAACCGTAAGGCATTATGCGATCGCGACGCGGGCACACCGATTGCGGATGAACGATATGGCGCAACCTTCGAACGAAATGAAACGTATTAGAAAGAAAGGAAGCCATAAACGGCATCCAGCTGACTGTTTACAATCTCTACTCGAGTTATCGCCCCCATTCAATCGGCAAAATCATCTGAAATGCGAAAGTCGACCGAAAAATACTTGAATTTGAAATCAGGTTATTGATAGCTGGCCATAGGACGGATCAAACGCAGCCAATTCAATTGGCAACCTTGAAATTTGCGTTTCACATTAACGACAACCGGCCTGTGCGTCTAATCAGCGGAACGCCGTATGTGACATCTGAATCTAAATTGGCTTTATTTAGGTCACAAATTGACATTATCAATTCTTTTGTTCGATTTTGTTGCTTTCTTCAAATCCGTAAAATGTGATCGGATTGGATTATGGACATTTTCGATCAACACTTGACAGCGAACAGCGTGGAGGAGCGACGATGATGAAGCTCTCGATTTCATTTTCTCGCGTTCAAGCGAACTCATTTCGACGGGTCATTCCTTGGGACGCATCAGAGCAATTTCTCCGGTTTATCCCCAAACCTTACAACGTTACATCGTTTTTTCGCCTGCAAGACGGTTGCCACTCTTCAAACGCAATACGTTGTAACGTTGTAAGGTTTGGTGGTTAATCGGAGAAATTGCTATGATGCGTCCCAAGGAATGACCTGTCGGAATGAGTTCGCCTGAACGCGAGAATATGAAAAACAAAAGGTTTTCAGAAATAGTGATCTTGGTTTCACAGTACATAATAACATTCAAGATCGGCATCGATACTAAACTACTTTCAAATTCAAAAGATGATGATCTTTTCGTTCTCGAAAGTCATTTTGAAATATCGTATCTCTCGACGATATTGCATTCTTCATTCACATGTCCTCCGATTACGAGCCATGAATCGTTTGAGCACTCATTCTAAAGCGGCATTGACACTTATAACTGATTGATGTGTCCTTTTTGAAATCGGGTTCTGGATCAAGGTCTGATATCTTTTATCTTGTATCTTATATCCTTATTGGTTGTTGATGAAATTTTTCATGGCCGATGAATCGAGCAAAAATTGCATTTCACAACAACCCCAAACAATGATAACAATTCCGGTAGTCCGAATAATGTCCAGGCACTCTTCATTCTTCATTTTTCATTATTAGGAGAATAACTCGGAACTTTTCGTTCTAAAAATCTAAGATGTGTGAGTGATGCTCTGAAATCATCAGTTGACTACAATACCTTCATGGCCTTCATCTTTGATCACATATCACATTTCTTATATCTTATATCATCATTGTTGGGACGAGATTTGAAGAAGGTCCTTCATGCTGGAGTCGGATATTTGCGTGCAGCGTGGAACTCCATCGATACTATTTGCGAAAGATGGACAAATTGTAGTTTGATTCGATTGGTCCATTGGTCCATTTAGACCCTATTAGATCCTGATTCGTTCGGAGATCGCGTATTTTTTGAACCGCATGTGGTTGCGTTCGGAATCGAAGTTGAACTTTTCGACTTCCGAACATTGCTTTGGGGCTGTGTAGAGCACACAATTCGATTGCTTTCTTCATCCATCGGATATCATTTTCCCTGGCAAATTGTTGAGATGTTTTCATAATCATAATCATAAACGGAAGTGAGAATTCAACGTCTGTTTATCCTCAGCACAAGAAGATGTCGAATCATTCTGAAATAGTTAATTTGTTGAGAATGATCATCTTTTCCGTAAATCATACGAAAAAAAACCGTATTTTACTTACGGCTTCTAAACCCGCTCGGCTCCATTTCTGCAACCGAAGTTAGTGAATATTGTCAACTGCTTCATAGCCTCTTCATGTCGATCAGTGGGCACTTTTTTCTCAAAGAAATGTCGAATATACTTTATTTGCAATAGGACATGCTCTAATCCCAGAGATTCAACTGAAGATGAAAAAAATGAAAAAAAAACAAAATGAAATCATTCTTGGTTCTGAAGTATTGAAGTGTTTGTCATGAACTGTAAGCTGGTTTCGACTCATAACTCAAGTCAAAACAAAACTATTTTGTCGATGTGTGGCACGAATGATAGTTTGTGGCTCAAAGGGATTGTTAGTGATCCATTCACTGCGGTACACGAAATGCGTACTTACATACGACTGTTGACGTAATTCCGCGAAAGATGACATTCTCTCTGTGTTGCGTCAGCCTTTCTAAACAACCAGCCCCTGCTTTTGAAGATTGAACTCATTCTGTCTCATCATTTTCGTTGGTTGTCACCCCATTAAGGCAATCAACGATCACGATCTTCCGATCAGTGAGTCTCCTCTCGATCGATTGACCGTTTTTCTTTATTCTCATTTGAATCTGTCGAACCTCTGAGTTATTTTCCCTATCGGAATCAATAGTCGTGTTCTGCTCGCATTCAATCGAACGAGAGGAGACACGCCATTACCTGATTAACGTCCACGATTACTGTTTTCCCTCATCGTTCAGTGGTGCATCGGTTAGTTCTTCATTCAAAGCAACCGTCTTTGAGATCATCTCCGTCTTGACCGCAATATGCAGAAGGCCTCGATGAATTAACGTTGTGTGGAATGGCTTTCATGGTCTGCCTGTTTGGTCTGATATCTTTGATCTTAAATCTCATCTCTTATAGCCTTTATCCTCATCGTTAGCAGTGAGTTTGAATAGAGTTGGGCCATCTTGTTTCTCATTGTTTCTCCAAGTAGGTTTGAAAACTGAATCCATATTTTCGATTACAAAAAGTTTTTGCGGTGCCAAGAACTCCGTTCGCACCCAATTCGTCCCCCATTTTGTATTCGATTGAAACTATATCAAGAAATTGCAATTCAATTCGTCCAAAGCAACAGTATCCGATGAAATGAAGACGAATGAATTTAAACTTTTATGCGATTTTGGGAAAATTTGAAATACGAAATACCGACCCGGATACGTGCGCTCGACTGAATTCTCATTTCGACATTGGTGCTTATAGACTCACTTTTTCAGATCGATTTTTGGGATCTCATGTTCGGACATCTTTCATCTTATGTCGTTATTTTTAGAATCATTTCAAACGTGAAGAATATTTTCTCTACTGAATATCGAAGTAAAGGTTACCTTTCTCATTAGTTCTCGTCCAACCAAAACAAACAGTTGATCCTCACCAACAGAATTGACTTTTGTTCAATTTTGTGGTTTTCATTTTGTTTGTTCTATTTCTGGTCGATTCGTATTGTTTCCAGTTTTGATCAGGTCTTTTGTTTGGTTTACATATCCTAGCTGTTAGCATTAGATATCAAAAGAGGTGGTACGTCCGGTAAGCATGTCCTGCCGATGAGGATTGGATGGGCTGCCACTTCCGAATTTATTCTTTATGGATCTCGGAAAGGTGGTACTCTAACCGTCACCTGAACTCTGTCATTACGACAATCGATCCTTAAGGAGGCAAAAAACGAATGACATCAGAAAATTGTAGAAACAAAACAAAAACTGATGAGATGATAACCAGAGCAATTGCGATGTGAAAGTTGGTTGTTACGAGGCCACTTCACTATTCATTGTGAATGTCAATCGTTTACCGAAGAGGGGAGCATTGAGGTAATGGAACGAGTGCAACATACTTTCAACCACAATGGACGGAAGGGGGACGATTTTTCTCAAGAAAATCAACATTTTTGTCATTTTTCATCTTCCATTTCCTATCGTTATTCACCCATTGAATTCTAATACTGATGACTAGATTTGATCTGTTGGATCAGCGATTGTGACAATTTGCGTACAATGCTTTGCTCTTTGGAGTGTCCATTATAATTCAAATTTCTCATCACTTCTGCAGATAAATCGTTTTATTTCGTGTTTGAAAGCTGATGAGAGCTCATCGACAAATTTTGAAGCGAAATATAATCATTCCAAGTTGAATCGAACTTTTTCAATCTGATCAGCATGGCGAGCGTGCCCTTCGGACACGTAATTGAGATGCTGCTGCTCATCCACGAGGACAAAGCGGCAGACCTTGCATCGCTGCTCTTCAGAGATCGAAAAGAGCTAATTGACTTTGCTAAAGAGAAGCTCGGTCGATGGAATCGTGCGTTGCGTTTTGCTCCGCATTCGTCCAACTTCTTAATAATAATTCAATGAATTATTAGACCACTTGAAATTCACTTAAAACTTCTTCCCAATTCGTCGCTATCGCTACTTAAGTCAAGGCCAAGTCAAGGTCGAAGAGGGTCGTAGTTAGCCAAAAAACTGGAAAATCAATCTTTTTTAAGTTATTTCAAGTGAACTTCTTCTTCTTCTTCCAATCTGACAGAAAAAGAGCAAGATTGAATCGAAGGGTGGTCTTTAAAATGGGTCCAGCCGGGGTCTGAGGGCTAAAGACTCAGACCCCGGCTGGACCCATTTATGGACGATATGATAAACGGTTGCGTTGTCTAAGGGTTAATGGAAAACGGTCGATAATTCAAGTGAGCTTGACTTGAGGTAACGAGAATGAGCGAGCGAATGGTAGAGTTTCACTGGAGACAACCTGACAACTCGAAATTGAATGTTTTCAACATCTTCTGTTGGGCATGCAGAGAGACAGTTTTATTTTTATTTGCTAAACAAAAACTCAGTTCTCTTCCGCTCGAGTGTTTTGAGGCCTCGTGTGTCTGGTTTCATTTCGAGTTTATTTACGCAACAGCGTTCGATTCGAAGAAATTTCAACAAAAAAATGCCTCACAAAACTCAGTTACTCATCCAACAATCCGCCCCACAACAACGGGATAAGTCACCATCTCAGCTTTCAATTCTGCGTACTCTTCCCCCAACTCACTGGTTTCGAATTCATAGAGAAACTCGGTCGCTGTCGAACTTTTTTCCAGCGTTGAAATCTCAGCTCGCAACGACTGGAGGTGGTGCTTGGAAGCCTTCAGGTGATGGCCAAAAAATTCTGAGAAACTGAGAAGAACACGAATCGTATGGTGTTGACACGAAGCCGTTCATTATTCTTACGCATCTTGGATTGATTGAGGAAGTTCTACGCCATATGGGATGGAAAATTCGGAGCTGAAGAGAGAAATGAGTCTTTAGCGGTATTCCTCCTTACTAGCGTTCATTCTTACTCTGAGGTGCGGGAGATATCCGTGAACTGGCCAGTAGAGCGTTTCATTTCATTTCGCTTGAAACTTACTTTATCTCCTTCAACAAGCGTCAAAAAGCTTAGGTTCTGATGATCCGTCAACGCTTCGGCCACAGCATTTTCGTATTTAGCAAATCTTCGGAGAACTTCCGAAAAAATGTCCTTTGTGCTCGAACCAGATAACTCTCTCTCAGCCATAGTTCCCAATTTTTGAAAATAGAACTGCGCAATATTCAAATGAGCCACGATTTGGGCGACTATTGGTGTCTCCATGTCGTCTTCATAAGCCTCCTCCATCTTTGAATTGCAGATGTTCACCAAACTGTTGATGGAACGTCATTTCAATTGCAATTATCGCGAGTTTACTCCGTGATTCGTTGGCTTACAGTTTGAATATATTTTCCTCAAATTGTAGATCGGAGGCACTTAAATCCCCACTGATGGGGGAGGCCGCGGAAAACGATACGAACAAAGTCAACAGAACGATACCTGAGCGTGGCAACATCTTGCTTGTGATTCACTGTGAAAACCGAGCAAAACTGATGCGTAGCGTAGACTGTGTCACATTTTCAGCCAGATCCGATCAGCTATTTTCCGCCCACCCGAAATTCCACATGTTCCAATTCTGAACCCAGCTGGAACTATCGTACTTTAAGCGCCTGACGCTCCGCCTTTCGCTCGCGAGACAACCGCTATTTGAAAGAAATGCCATTGTGTGATTCAAAGCATTGGCTGAATCGAATCAGCTGAGAAATAACTTGACTCTGCTGATTGAGCACGACCTCACCGGTCCAGTGGTTGGATGCATTTTCTGTACCCTGACGAGCTTGGGTTGCGTAACCCAACGAAACAATGCTCAATTTCAATTCGGAACGAAAAAAATTCTGGTTTCGCCTCCAGCTTATGCTCGCAAAAGCATTCGTCTCGCGAAATTCGATATTCTCATCGATTGAATTGAGTATCGAATAATCAAACCTGAATCAGAATCAAATACACAAACTCGGAATTGTGCTCACCAGACGGAGTTCGTTCGACTGTGAATTGATCGAGAATGCCCTCCGACCAGATTTCATCCAGTTCGATTACGGTTCGGAGAACAAAACAAAAGTTTTCAATTCTGAGCATTCGCTCGAACGGCATTCATCACGGCAGAAATTCGAATTTCGACCAAAACCACCACACAACCAAATCCACCAAACCCACCAAATGTCATGAAACTTGGAATTCTGCCCGCCAGAGGACGCCCGTTATCTCTGTCACATGATTCAATATTTAATGGTGGTTTAGTGGGTTCTTAGCTACGACCATAATTTTCCAACCAAATTTTGTCGCCAAAACATTCATCGATATTTGTTTAAATTGTGAATTTGAGCAAAAGTAAGTTGCAACGAAACTGGTGTGAATCAAATCAATTCAAATTGGAATAATTGAATATCGCGAAAAATTCGATTAAAAGTCAAGTTAAATCAAGTTTTTATCACGAATTCGTATATCTGCACGGAAAGTCACATCACAAGGGAAAGAGAGAAGAAGAAGAGCCGAAGAGAAAAAATCGCAAAGAAATTGTTGGTCTTGAATATTTTTCTCATATTAAACGTTGACGAATTGTGGTTGACGCGTGATATTGTGAGCAAATCGAGCCAAATTGCCACCAAAAACCCAGTGATTTTTGTGTAATATCGTCCGGTGGGGCTCTTCTCATTCGTACTATGTGCTGATGGTGATCGATTTGTCAACGAGAGAGAGAAGGAAAAAACCCATCTACGATGTGGATTTCGACCGTGTTGTCGAGCTTGCGTTCAGATTTAAAATAAATTCCCTTGAAGGACACTCAACGTTGCAGTCCTGGCAGGCGGGATTGTTGTTTCAAAACAACCAGAATCTGCACGGTGTCGCGATGTTTCTATCGACAAATGCGAGGCGAGCCAGGCCAAAAATCAGTTCACAATAGACATTTTTTATATTTTTCATATCATGTGACTGATATCAAAACAGCTGACTTGAGCATTGTATTGTGGAAAAACGGTCTCAGGCTCGATGACCACCCTTTTGGGTATCGCCGTTTTACCAATATCACTGTTGCCGAATGGCAAGAGCACGAATTTAATTTCCATTTTATCGGGCACTCGACGGGAAATTGGGTGTTGTTGAGGCAATTTCGCCTTTCTGGCCAGCGACCGTCATTTTCATTCATCATATGATGTGTATTCGCTATGGCGGCGCGACAGTCACACGTTCATACAGACATGCATATACCGTCGCATATGTATACATATTCGGAAACGCATAATCATCAATTCACAGATATCAATGGCCAGATACCGAAGCGTATGGAAAGCCCATAAGGAAATTCATCCATTGAAATATTAATTTTCCTCTTTTCGCATAATTCATTGACAGCCATTGTCAAATTTTCCGGTTATTTCCTCACACCTCTCTCTCTATTCCATTCCAATCATTCCGTTCTAATTTGAAAGTTTGTGTAAACATTCCATGTGACTTTGTGTCCGCGGAAAATAGAGAAGAAAAAGGAAACGCAACACAAACGACATCGAACAACAAACAGCGGCGCGCGTCCACCACAAAAATCAACATTGGATGGTGTTATGATCACATCCATGGCGTACACAGAAGCGCCGAACGACAAAACGGAAGCGCATAGCACAACTTTCCAATTCTGGTGTTGTGCTTTTTCACCCGAAAAAAGTATTCGACAAACGGACGATGCGTCAAGCGTCGCCATCGATTCGGTCTGTGTCTCGCCATTCAGTCTGGTTTGTGATGTTGTCGAATACGGATCTCGTCGAATGTTTCAGTGCTTCCGCGACACGTCCAGCGATGAACATAACATAGAAGTATCGTTTGCCTCCTGAAAAACGTGTGAACAATTCAATTACTTTGACATTTGGTTGTCTTGTCTGTGGCCTAGCAGTTGTTGAGGCATTGCGGGCTACTTGTGCTACATCCTGAACAGGCGCCATATTTCGGCCGAATCCTTCCTGATTGACCATCATCTTGTGTTTTTTTCGTTCCCAACTAATTCGTTTTCTCTGTTTTTTTTCTCTCTTTCTCTCTTTCAAGGAATCAAATTTGAAGCGAAAACAATGGCTGAATACTGGTTAATATCCGCTCCCGGCGACAAAACTATGCAACAAACATGGGAGTCCATGAACAATGTGACCAGCAAACAGAACAATCTGTGCGTCAATTACAAGTTCCATATACCTGATCTTAAGGTGGGTGCTTCCTCTCAATGATATCATCCATTCATTTTCGCATCGGCACTGTGGACTGTGGTTGTGCTGTGGCGGTGGCAACGGGGGCAGTGATTGTGCGTGTGGTGTTTGTTTAGTACGTGGGTGCGTGCGTCTGTGTGTGTGCGTGCGTGCTTGCGAGTGATGATGGCGATGACGAATGGCAAATGTAATTAAAAGTCCCCAAAGCGATCCATGAGTTTGATATAATGGAATAAACAATTGACATATGTATCAGGGACCATTCATAGTTGAACTCATCCGAAACTGATCACTGACCGTCGCTCGATTGACAACCATTTCGAGCTCGTGCTTTTGCACGGCCCCACACCGAAAGCGGTCATGTGCTTTTCGTACGGCGGGCAATCAGTCGGTAACCGTGTGGTGAGCGCCTATTCGGCCCATTCGTTGGGCCCAACAAGTGATTCGGGGAATGTCGATGGTGTTTACATCGCGAGAATCTTCGCCTTTCTTCTCTTTTCCCCCCCATTCCGTGGACGTTTTCGTTAAGCTCGCGAGACTCCAAAGAGTCGACCAGCTAAAAATAGTTACATCATTTCAATTGTGTGTTTCGAGCGCGTGACCAGCACGCAATTAGCTTAAATGGAAATTACACGCCAAGAGGAATGAAAAGAAAATAATAATAAAATAAATTATTAATTTATTAATCGATTTGTGACTGAGGTGGTGCAGCGAGTGTCATTGACGGAGGGGCCAAGGATCCTGATGTTGTTTTTGTCCATAATCGTTGATGTCTGCTGGCGCTACCGCAGTCCGTCGGAGTCTTTGCTGGTGTGCGGCGGCCGTTTTTTTTTTCGTTTTTTCGGATGAACCGTAGTCAAATGAGGGATAGATCAAGAGGGTGTCGAGGATCACCCGAGAGATGATCGAGATCGAGACTTCATTCAAGGTTCCCACCCCCTCCACTTGGAGGTCGAGCGTCAACACATAACCGTCAACTGGTCAATTCCAACAGATAATCACATATTCCATCCGTTCGAACGCATTCGCGATTGCCATCCAAAACGATTAGAACCGATTTTCCGACGAAACCACAAGAAAAAAACTGCAAAGAAAAACCCCTACGCAACGATTCCGAACCAAGCAAGAAATGGTCGAGAATGTAGGCCAAAATGGGGTGGCAAATGACGAAAGATCATCGGCGTTTGGGCGCGCAAAGGCGTGAGTGATTTATTGAAAACCATAACCACTGATAATCAAATTCACTTTGAGACAGTTACGAATAGCCGAAAGTCGCGAGCAAACATGAAAAATCATTATCTCTTAATTCCACAAAATGAATTTTCACAAATGACTTGCGAGAGGAAAACATGCCACGCACAATCCCAATGTTGTTGCGACATTGTGACGGGACTAGTCCAGTCCCCGTCCCGTCCCCACCAGCCAGTCCCGTCCACGTTCATTGTGTGTCATGTCTGTGTTTGTGTTTGCCTCTCCATCCATCGTGGCAATGGTCATGTCATAGCGCCACAAGACTCCGTTGATATTTTGAATATTTCATGAAGATGGATAACATTGCCCTTCGAATCGGTGGCTTCGGGAAATCGAAATGTATTATCGAATTTAATGTTGTGTTTTTTATCCATTCGTTTTTTACTTTTTCACGAGCTGTTTGGATGATTATCGCTTTGTCGGTTAGTGATGATGGGCGGGGGGTGGTGCGTCCGGAATGGGGGGCATCATGATGACCACAACTGTTGACCGAATTGGTGATTTTCGATTTTGAATTGAGCTTCAGAGCCGAAAATTCAAGTTGCGTCAAGTGCACTCGGGCCCAAAAGTTTTAAAGGTTTCTCTATATCCGACCGAAAGTCACCTTCCAATCACCCAGACACTTTTCATCCGCTTGACATGGTTTCATTTCGACCAATACTCGATTCAATAATTTATTGGAATCGACAAACTCTCAAGGTCGCCATTCTCGAAACTCTCTTCCCCATCAAAACATCATAGATATTTCAGCACTATCGATTCATTGTATCTTTCGTCTCTCTCACTCTCTCTTTCTTTCTTCTTCTCTTTTTCTCCCCTTTCAGGTTGGTACGCTTGATCAGTTGGTTGGATTGTCCGATGATTTGGGCAAACTGGATTCTTATGTCGAAACCATCACCCGAAAAGTGGCATCGTATTTGGGTGAGGTGCTCGAAGATCAACGTGATAAGCTTCATGAGAATTTGCTCGCCAACAACAGTAAGTAGTTTGCATTAGCGAAATGGAAATGGATGATTTCTTTTAGCCT
>JANSTV010051416.1:0-13899 GCA_027564135.1 Lestremia cinerea
CACAATTCCTTGACGATTTGGCCATTCATTCTCTAGAAATGCGTTCCGGTAGTATTCAAAAATGATTTCAAACGACTATCGGGATTTGCTTGAAACTTCCAACATGAACGTAAACAGCATTTTTGGGCTATGTTATTTTGTGGAAAACACACACGCACACCTACACACACTCGCACGCACACACACACACACACACTCGCACGCACACACACACACTCGCACGCACACACACACACACACACTCGCACGCAACCACAGCGATTCGCTCGCCCAGTGATTTGGGCAATGCGCTCCTCAGTCACAATTCACTCGTCAAATAATCCGCCACAAACGGCGATGCGAAAACACTTTATTTTTATTGTTGCATCGTAAATCATTTTATCATTTTATGCAAATTAATCCAAGTCTGATGGATGAGTCCGGAGACAATCGTCGTTTCGCATTGGCATTGTGACAGAAGCCGGAGTTTACGTGAGTTCGTGTGTTCGTGGGTGTGTGGGTGTGTGGGAGCGGCGAATGGGTGGGAGGGTTGTCCTCGAGTCGAGTGTGCGACGTCGATGCTGAATGAACCAACGCACACACACACACACACATCGGATCCAAAGGTTGGTCTCAAACTCACTTCATTCGTTACACTCCGTGTCTAAGTGATTAATCAAATGTGCTTGAAATTCAAATCGTTTTCGAAATTCTTGTTATTGTTTCAGCTCTTCAGGGCAGACTCAATGGTTGTATCGATTGTGTCATTCAGGTAAGTGAGCGGCTCAAGGACACAGTTGCTCGCTGAATGCCTCTCGTTTTTTCCAACTTTTGTTGTTGCTTCCTTTCCTCCGTTTCGAATTCCCCCTGAGCTCTCCCACTTGTCATTTGACGTTATATTTAGAAGCCCGTTAGTCATTCCGTTCGCTCCGTTTTCTCCCAAACACACAGGCCATTATCCAAAATGGACAGCATTCCACCTAGCAATTAGCAAATTGAAGAGGTAATTCGCTCGAAACGAATTCGAATGCCTTTTCGAAAAGTCGAATGACCAAAAATTAATTGTAACATTTGTAATGCAACCAATTGACTTCAACTGCAAATGCATTCCGGAAATGTTTGCTGAACGATTCACTGTGGCAGACAATCGTCCAACTTTTGCAGCCATGAGAAAGCATTCGGATGACGAAAATCCCATTTAACGGTGCATCACGTTTCATACGCTGTGTTGTTGCCATTATTACGTTAGGGCATTATTAATCGTCTGTGTGATTGTGTTAGTGTGTGAGTGTGTGAGTATGTGAGTGTGTGAGTGTGTGAGTACGTGAGTATGTACTTGTCTTCCATGCCCAAGCACAGGGAAGCGAATTCTCCGATGACCATCACCTCAGCCATCAGCAAAACTCGACTGCGATTTCTCTGAAACGTTAATCCGTCCCTGAACCACGAGTTAATCGCCCATCGGACCATTCTCATCCCTCGATGCCATTCGCAAGCATGAATTTCGCATCAGTCATGTTCATTCGTGTGTTTATTTTCGTTCACGTGCTTTGTGCTCTTTTCGACCAAAGTTTATTCCATTTCAAATGGGATTGTTCGCTGAAGGACGTAGTGGATGTCGTTTCAGTTTCCCTGGCAAGTCCTCCTCCACCCAACGCCCACCACCCCCAAACAAATCTTTCCCTCCAAAAAAGACCTCCTCGAATGAGTCTGACAAATATTTAAACGCAAATACTTTCAACAAGTTACTTCTTCAGCGTTCGCTCATCCTCGAGGAGTCATCAACATGTGACCTCGCTTCCATCTTTGAATGAATGCACTGATCATTGATTGATTTCAATTTCAATTCTATTTAATTTTTCTCTCTGCCATTCAGTATCTTCCGGAACACAAGACATCTGACGAGCATCTCCATTCAAATATTTATGTTTACTGAACGATTTCAACTCGCCGACAGAGAGTCCTCGAGAATTCTTGCAATGCGATAAGGCATTGCAGTCAGTCTGTCTATTGGGTTACAATGCTGTGTGTCTCGGTAAATACCAATTTCAATACAAACAAAATTTGTCGAAGAGGAAAAAAGAAAACGAATTTAAATGAAATTGAATTTGCAAATAGAATCTGCAAAATTGAAAATTTACTGTCACATTTGGCATTTGACAGTTTCTAGGTGGGTTGCTGTGTGTGTGCGTTTCGGAAACGAAGATGACCTCTGAAGTGGCAAATGATCTCGAATGAATGAATGAAGGGAATCGACCGATATAGACGGTGAATTGCGACAGGGCGCTAGAACGGATGCTGTATCGATCCAATTACGTGTCCATCCAAACGGTAATGCGCTCTCCGACGTTGGACGGAAGCTCGACCGCAAATCGATGTCGATTAACGTTCATGCCGGAACGTAAATCCCTTATCGTCCTTACGAACCGACCAACAGACGATGCATTCAGCAGCGAAAGGACGAGCGCACCTGAAGCAATCGTCACATAATCGTTTATCCATTACTTTGAACGGAAAGCCAGGCAAAATGCAGGGAAATGGCAAGAAAATTGCTTTTCGCTTGTCGTTTATAAGGCTTGCGTCAACAAACTGACGGTCTCTTCGGGTATTTCGAGGATAAACTGCAATGATGCATTCATTCAACGCTTCCAACCCACGCTCAACACACGGCGGATAATCCCGATCGCATGTCTTTCTCGCATGAGAAAACGTCTGAGAAATGCCACGAGGGTTTTATCGATACCAATTTTGTGGAAAAACAAGGCTTTTACGCACGGAATGAATGTCGCTCTGGTGGTGTGTTGTTTTGCGCTTCGTCGGCGAAATTTATGGAAAACACATTGTCCCGTCAATATTTGAACGATGAAATTCGGTTTGTTGTGCAAACATATGGCATTACATTGACACAATAGACGTCAATTAGGGCGTATTTCGTGGAATATTTCCAACCGCCGCCAATGAATCTCGGATGACAAACGCGTTACGCATTCATTCATCAATTCAAAAGTGACCCAGTTCATTTCGATGTTGATATCAAGAAAATGTGCCCATCCGGAAAATGTCGTCATTGCACACCTTTCGAACGATGTCAACGACGTCATTGGCCTGACGGTTGATGGTGTTGACGAAATTGACGGGAGCCACACACAAACAAAACGAAAAAAAAAAACGGAAAAAAAGAAGAGGCGAAATAACAACGGCCACGAAAATCGACCCAAAACGATATCTTAATCAGCCGAATGATGATGTTCTATTCGGTGTTTTGTCGA
Organism: Lestremia cinerea; assembly: GCA_027564135.1. Lineage (NCBI taxonomy): Eukaryota > Metazoa > Arthropoda > Insecta > Diptera > Cecidomyiidae > Lestremia > Lestremia cinerea. The sequence goes on from JANSTV010051416.1 coordinate 3,249, forward strand.
AAGGTCAATGAATCGACATAAAAATGCCGCATTATCGAAGGTAATTTAAGAAATCTCTTTCATTTCGAAAGGGAAGTGTGGAAAGGGGTCTGGGAGGTTTTGATGCCATTTCTTTTGCCTTTTTCCACTCGATGCGTTGGAAGCCACATCGGTCTGCATGCGATCGACTGGACGATTTCTTTTCGTCAACCAACATTTTCGATTAGCCATTCTGCGACGGAATATCCTCCGTTTCGAAGATAAACGAAGATGGGGGGGTGAGTATAGGGGTGGGTTGTGTGGGATTGAACGCCATTGTTTCGACGATCTGAATCCCGTAAACGTCCATGAGACGGAACCCACCAACAATATCCGATGACATTCAACGACGACATTTCATTAGTCACTCGCTGGAAAATGAAATATCATGAGAGATTATTTTCCGAGTAAATAGAACCGTTATTGCATTCAACTGTCCGATGTGAAGCTGTACAGCGCAAAAACTGTGATTTTTTTTCGTTGTTGTTCACTCCTCGCTTTTTTCGCCTTGGTGCTGTTGCCGCACTGATACCGATGCGTCCTCGCTGATTCCATCCAAACTGATGGACGACGCCGATCGTGTAGACGATTGTGGATGGGAGAGATTTTTCATTTGTAATGGAACGGAAGTGAATGAAAATAAATGGGGAGACTATCTCATTTCGTCGAGTATTATATGCTTTGCGGTGGATAGTTTTCGGTTATCGCAATCAGTGTTCATCGTTACTGTCGCTGTTCTCCATAGTTGTGACGAGCAGGGCGGGTGGGTCAAGTCAGTTTTATTGTTCGATTGAGCCATTGTGTTGAATGGACGGCATTCGGGGTAGATGGACTGGATTCACTTGATTGTCGGGGAATAGGCCACCCGTTGGACAGATAATTGTCAAATAATCGTCAAACAATCAACGTTCCTCGCTATCGCCCAATCAAACGCCTTTACCTCCCATCGCTAATGGCCGACCATTCAATCGATTTCGATTCACCACGGCGAATACCATTTTTCGCAAATTCATTCTAAATTCATCAAATTTGTCGTCAAAATATTCTCATCAATCACAAATGAGATGGTTTCTCTCTCTCTTTCTCTCTCTCTCTCTCTCTCTCTGTTTCCTCCTGAATTGCTTTCTATAAATCAAATACGCCAACAAAGCGGAGCCTTGTCAGTCAATTTCCCCTCGTCTTCCCCCCCGCAATAGCTATTTTAAAAGTGAAAAAACGGAATTCAAACAAAACAAAGGGCAAAATGTTTTCAAAATAAATTTTTGTTTTTTTTTTTTATCGATTTTGAATCAAGAAAAATCGCTAGTCCTAACGCTAATGGTGTTGATATTGTTGTTGTTCTTTTCTATTTTATTTCTTTTTCCGGCTCATGAAAATACAACTAGGAATAAACATAGAAAATCCGTCACATATAAATATTTTAAAAGCCATTCACACATTGCCTCGCATTCGCTCAACCCATTCGCTCGATCACTCACACAGTCAGTCACACCCGCACGTGTCACTGCCGGGCTGGCAACAACCAAAACGAAACAAAAAAAAACAAGGAGTCGAAAAAATAATCAAAAAAAATAATAAGAAAAAATAATGAAATAAACCACCATCAATTTGTGGATGACTAATGACACATTAACCCTTTTTGAATTTCAACAACAGAATGCTAATCGTTAAGAAGACCAAGACCCAAATGCCGGTTGAAACGAAGCCACCATAAACGGCGGGTTCGCTTATCGACCAGCCACGTTGTGTTATCGATCTCAAGCATTCGGTGGATTTGGTGAGCGGCAAGAAGAGTGCGATGAATTTCAATCCGGGATACATTCCTTCGATGGGCCAAATGATGCCGCACAACATGACGATTGGTAAGAAGCTTCCCATTGCCATGTAGGTGGCGGTTCTTTCGCTCTCACACACCGATGATACCACAAAGCCTGAAAGAGATCGAAACGATAAGATAATGCATCGTCCAAATGGATTGCATGAGAAGACTCACCGAAGCACATGCCACACAGGCCAGTCAAGATGGTCAACACGATAACCCAAAGGATTTCACCGTTCAACGTCAAACGGAATCCCCAGAAACTGACGAGCAGCACGAAAGTTGCTTGACCGCACATGATCAGGAACTGGGTGGTGACGTGTGAGAAGAGGATTTCCATGCCGGTAATGCCTGAGACGAGACAACGTTCCAGCATTCCTTCGTTGCGTTCGATCAACATGGCGCCGGAGGTCAGAGCGACCGACAGGAAGAAGATGATTGTTAGAATGACACCGGGGGCGGCAAAGTCGGTGAAATTTGGCTGTTGATCACCGTAGATGGGTTTCTCGAAGCGGACTGGGATGCGTCCTAGCGAGACACTCAGATTGCATGAGCTCAGTACGTCATCGATGAAATCGAAGTAGGCGTATTGAAGGTCCCGGTAGAGAAGCGTTCCGATTTGTTGATCTGGTGGGGGTTTTGTGAAAGTTAGAGAAAGCTTGTGGAAGGACTCTCCGGGGAACTTACTCGACAAATCTAGTGAGACGTTAACATCTGCGTATTCAATCGTCCACTTATCCGCGTATCGTCCATTTTCAGTACGTTCAACCAACGATTCCGTGTAGTTTTTCTGGAAAACAAGCGAACCCCAGGCTCTTCCGCGACGTACCTCCTCGTCAGCATTTTCTTCAGTGTCGTAGAAGTGCTAGAATAACAAACGGTCAAGACTGCGACATCGACTGTGACTCTAGTCAAACTCACAATTTTAACTTTCTTCTTCTCCAAATGCTTCAAGTACCGGCAACTCAGCATTGTGTGATTGCATCCAACGCTGACAGGACATTCTTGATTTGCCAATAAGCTGCCATTCAATTCATAATTCGCAATGGCCAATTGTATGCCAGTTGGATCGTGTCCAATGGACAGACAAAACAGGATGATTTGCAAACATGGCAATCCAATGATAAACAGCATGACACCCACATTGCGCCACATCCACAAGAAATTCTTCCAAATCAAAGCTTTCATGTGATGTGGCTTGAACACCTTGACATAATCAATTAGTGTGGCCGGGGGCTCCTCGACTGGGGGTATTGGTGGAGCATGCAGTTCTGTGTTGCCAACAAATGGTGGTATCGGCGAAGTGGAATGGTCGCCAAATTCACCGGACACCTCGTTCTGATCCTCGTCCGCAATGTCCAAAGCGGGGTTCTGGAAGAGAGTTACCCCTTGAGAATACCATCCTCCCGGAATGCTCATCAAACAACTCACCGTTAACGCCGGCACCGAAATCTGCTCGGAAATCTCCTGAGCAATCGATGATCGTCGTCGTTTGCCCGAATTCTGGAGAACCGCCAGCTTCAAGAAGACATCCTCCAAAGAGTCGCAATGATATTTTGCCAACAGATTCGCCGGAGACTCTTCAGCCAAGAATTTTCCACCTCGCATCAATCCAATCTGTTTGAAACCGAAAAAGTCACGTCAGCATTTCTTCGGTGAGCTGAGAGGAAAGTCTGAAAGAAACCTACCACATGCGCCTGCCGCGTCTCCTCAATGTAATGTGTGGTGATGATGACAGTCTTTTTGCCAGTGCTTGTTAACTCAACCAAATGATCCCAAATGCTCTGTCGCAACACCGGATCCACTCCAACGGTGGGCTCATCCAGAATGAGCAGTTCCGGTTCTGTTGGAAATGATGAACGAAAAATGAAATGCTAGGCATCAAGTTACCGCATACAATCCCACTTACCGTGAATCAATGCCGCTGCCAAACTCATACGCCTTTGTTGGCCACCACTCAAGCTTTTAACGAAACGCGATCTGCCTGGCAATTGCAGCAGTTTTATGAGAAAATCGATTTTCTCATCAACCTCAGACGTCGTCATGCCGGCAATCCATCCAAAGTAGATGAACGTTTCACGAATGGTGAATTCACCGTAGAGAGCCAATTCCTGCAGAGCGAGAGGGCGAAATAACCAACCATCGATTGGGTTAGCTGAGGTCAGGCACGCATTCGGGGTCAGTTGATTCATACCTGTGGCATGTAGCCTATACGTGAGCCTGGCACACCGGATCCACGAGAGCCCGGATGACCGCCCAACACCCAAATCTCCCCCGAATTCAATCGTCGACGACCCACTATGCATGATAACAGCGTTGTCTTGCCGCATCCAGACGCTCCCAAGAGGCCATAACTGAAACGAAACATCAGTCGATGCCCTGTCATTATCTCGTCTCATTCGTAATTGGCCATTGCACATGCATTCGAATTCAAATCAAATTCCCAATTCCGAATCGTTCCCAAATGCATTCTCAAGTGAAAGTCACAGCGCATCACAACGTTCAACGCATACCATTCCGTTCACACAATGAATGATTATGGACGATTTCGATGCCATCAACCATATCGGAACACAATTGAGCTGAGCTGTGCACTGCATTTCGCATTGAATGGAAAAACTTTCGTTGATTTTATATCATTTTTAATGATTTGCTGTTTGCCGATTTTGCAAAAAAAATAACAAACACAATAAATAATTAATGAACGTTTGCAGCGGTCGTCGTCGTCACGATCGTCATCATCAACACCATCACACGACGTCAAAAACCTCGTCTACGGCACTCAACACTTTCCGCCATACATTCGCCAAGCGTGAATGGATTGGCAGTTCCGTTACGAAGGCATTCAATTCGATGCCTTTCCGAAAATGGTGAATCACAGAGGAAATTATTTCTCTCAGATCGAAACCAGCCAATCAGAATGGAAATGCTAATCGGAGTAGAGTTATTTTCGGAAGCCATCCCATCGACCTCGTCAAATGGTTAAATGTCATCGAAAGCTTTTGCGGATTCATCAAATTTTCATTCGAATTTCGAATCGATATTCGAACCATTTCGAGCATTGTTCCGTTTCGACAAGCTCCTCACCGTCAGCTCTTTGTCCGGTTGCTCCAGCAACTACATGCATTATTGATAATAAATCCGACGAATTTCATGAATTTTCCAATTAACTGGCCGAAAATTTTCCGTCAGAGTTATCGCCTCTGGATCGAATGACAAAATGCATTTGATTAATTAATTGAAATCGATGCGGAAACTCCGCTCAGAGATGTCGTTAAACAGATCGGATTCAATTCCGCGGGTCATAATTATTTACGGTCATTTTCAAAATGCATTGCGCGAAACCGAATTGTGTGTTCGGTTGGACAATTCGTGGGAAATGCGGTCACGTTTTTTGCACGATTCATTTTCGGGAACGATTCCGTTCGATTTGTTAATTTCCATCGATTCGGGCGATTCGATTGAATGAACGACACTGGGCCGACTACCAAAATGGGAGGGGGGGAATGGTCATTTAACTCACATCGAGCCCTTGGGCACGGTCATGTTTAGTCCATCGAGAATAATGTTTTGATTGCGTTTCGGTCCGTATGCCTTGTGTGCGCGTCGCACACAAACCGCTTGTTGCCGCCTAGTGGCCACTGTTGACGGTTGAGAGATAAACTGCCGACGCTTTGCGGCCAAATCGAATTTCGGTGATGTTGAAGCGCCCGCTTCAATGGTCACCTCTCGTCCAGATGGTTTCGTTGATGTTGATGCAGGCTCGTCTACAACTGATATGGTGGCGGTGGACGTTGATGCTGATGTGGATGTTGAACCATTTCGTTCGTTCTCCGTCACGAAGCCCTCGTTGACGACACTCATTTTGGTATCTGAAACGGGACGAGAGGAAAAAAAAATGATAAATAAATGCGATTTTCAACTCGAAATGGATGGGCAACGCTCCATTTGATAGTCAATGGAGCGGGCCCTTCCCAACGGTTATGTGGCGGCGACGGCGGCGGCACGTCTTCTACAAACGGAAACGCTCGATAAGATGTAATTGTCATTCGAATAGATCGTTGGCGGTGTTTTAATGGGCTGTGCAGACATTTGCCAATGTTGCCGTCGCCGTCTCCGTCTTCGTCTCCGTCGTCACAACAGCCATTTTTGCGACGCAACAACAATCAATGATGTTTGACGCTTGTTCGGGCACGTTCATTTCGTGGCTTTTACAAATCAGTGGGTTAAGGTCAAGCACTTGACTTCTTCCTCTTCTTTCTCTCTAGTTCTCTCTCCCTCCATCTCTCTTTCTCCCTCTCTCTTTCTCTCTTTCTTTGTCGGCATCGACAACAACACAACCTGCTAATTTGAATGGAATTCCAAACGGAGACGCAACGGATGACGCAAAATGTAATGAAACGACTGTGATTTGCTGTTACTGTTTTTTTTGTGTATCAAAAGTATGAAATCGGTGGATAAATTGAATGCGTAATTAGTTAGTCAACAACAAGGTAATTTGATATGACAGTTTCATTTTGAATATTTGTGATGGTCTGACGGGTGGGGGGAGGGAATGAGAGCAGACATCGCTGGCGTTCGGGTGAATTCAATTGAAAATCCGTGCATTTCATTAATCATTCAGGGGCATTCACCCCTCCGAAGGGTGTTGCCTGATGCTCGAACGAGAAAAACGCGGTTCATTCGGAAAATGAATAATTCATTTGACAAGATTTAATTGACTGATTGACTGACAATCGTCGAAGCAATTGGGTATTTCCATCGCGAGATGCATGCGATTGGCAATTTTCGTTCCACTCTCCCCTTGCCCCGCCTGTGAGTCCGGCTGTTAAGCAATAGTCAGATGTGGAAAGCAATAAATTGTGTTTCGGATTACGTCATTAATCGCATTTCGTGACAAGCTTAAGTCTCATCGCATCGCTCTGTGATAAATCAGCCAATGAGAATTTATCGCTTTTTTCGGTCGATGCTGAAATCGATGATTCGATTTGTGTTGTGCCATTTCCGAGAATGATAATTAGAGTCACAGAAAAAAAAACCAAAATTAAACGTCCCCCAGTCTCGTGGCATCCCCAAGCGGATTCGAATGGTAATGACTGAGATCGCAGCCGATCGATAATTGACCGAAATGCATCAACGAATCGTGTTGCCATTCGATTATGAAGATAATCACCATTACGCGATTCAATGACCATTTCAGTGTCATTTTTTCGATATGACCTGTTCGTGATGAGGATGATTGCTTTCATTCGAATCGATTTGGTTGGCTAGATCGTGTCTCTAAACGGTGGAATGGGTGAATGGGTGGACAAGTCATCGGAAAATTCTTTGAAGATTCACCGAAAACGAAGCTCACGGCCTTGGTTCTCATTCCAAAGTCCGTTTCTTTGAATCAATTTCACATTCACTTTCATTCATCGAAACTCCAAGCGAACAACAACTCACACTCACTAGTACGCCTCACGGCACTCGCTGTTGATGTCGCCTCAGCGATGAACAAACACAAATCGCTGGAACGCTTTGACCGATTTCTGAATTAAAGAAGAAGAAGAAGCAAAAGAGAAGAAGAAGAAGTAGAAGAAGAAGAAGAAGAAGTAGAAGAAGAAGAAGAAGAAGCACCAGAAGGTGTTTGAAATGAAACATGATGCGACTAATCAATTCAGCAAACATTTTCATTTCTCGTCAAGAAATGTCTGTCGATGGTTGATGGCTGTTAAGCGTTGTCATCGTTGCTCATTCATTCGGTAGTCATTCAACTGACAAATAACGAGCACGCACACACCAACGGTGACTCAATGCTAACCTGATTCATGTTCAGTTCACGGTCGGTTGTTATATCATTCGGCGACCGACCGACCGACTAACTGTGCGACTCTCGATTCCGTTTCGTGGCTTTTGATCTTTGACTTGACTGGCGGCAACGGTAAAGTTGTATCGAATTTCTTCAAAGGACATTCTTGCCGGTCCCCGAACGCGATCTCGACCACCGCAAATGCATTCGATTTTCACCTAGACGACCATCGACTGTTGTGATGAGCCACCTCGCGACGACATCCACAAAATAATGGCAAATCATCGATCAACAGCGATATGGAAATTTTTCTGGACGACAAAACAGGTGAAGGGGCGAGTCTCATCGAAGGTCGTGCCATCCGCATGTAGTGGAGAGGATGTCGATTTGTTGATGCACTGGACACAGTGGATCAATCATCGTCGAATAACACGGTCAAACACGTTGGCGAACATGAAAAGGCCATTTGAAACCTCCGGCCAAACCATTCGAACGAAACCACAACCGACTAATGGCCACCGCTCGTTCGACCAAAGACCAATTATCATTTTGTTTTTGTTTTTTTTTTTCGTTTTGCTTTGTTCACTGCTTTGTTTTTGTGCTGTACGTTCGATTTTGCTCGACCACCGAACGATGTACACAACGATGACAGACCGTGGCCAATTCATCGTGTGCCATCGAGACGGCTACCCAAATGATCGGAACACCAACAACCGGGTCTCATCGTTTCGAACGCAAAGCCCATTGGTAATGTAATGGCAATAACCAGCGGCTTTATGAGCCAGCCAATGCTTTGAGAATAGCACACCGTTTTTTTTTCTCTCTTCTCTTTTTTTTATGATTTCATAAATTAACGTTTTAACGCGGCACGGAATTAACGCAAAACAATAACAGTCGACGATAGACGCGAGCGGGTGGGGACCATGGGAAGGGTAGGGATAAGCATTAGACGCTGATGTGTACGGTTTACCGACAAGCTCTGGCTAATATCGCGGCTCGATGAAACACCGCCGCTTGTGTTGGTGTGACGGAGCTCAAGGGAAAACGAACGAACGAACAGCACGAAAAAATTCACTTTGAATTTTCTGTTCGCTCAACTACGTGTGTTTGCGGAATGTGATTGTTTTACGCTTCTGGTTTGAAAAAGATTTCATAATCGCCTGCATGAGTCGCGCCATTCGTTCAACAACAACACCGAGCATTATCCAAGTGGTCATTTCGATTGCAACAATGCAGTCGAAAATGGTCTTTTAACGATTCGGTGACGCCACTGCCGTTGCATCGGAGCATTGTCGAAGGGAAATACCCGAGCGAATGCGGTTATGATTGAAAGGTGATTGCACCGTCTGAATCCAACCGGTTTGGGCATGACCTCCGCATCCGAAGAACCTTCGAAGGTGTTGTTGGTTGCCTTCTCGAGCCCGTTCGCTTGGTGAGTCAATTCGTCGGTTCGTCAAAACCACTCTCAAATGCCCTTTGAGATGGCGTACCCCCCGTCCCCCGTCCCCCTCCCACCGAACTCACTCATCAAATTGCAAATTGCTCAATCGCAATCATCTTCGCGACGTTGACGACTAATTGCAAAATTGCCTTTGAACTTTGATGCTGCAACAATTTATCCGTCAAACAATTTCACCGTTGCCGGGTCTGTGTGTCACCGTCGTTCTCATTGCCGGTGGCCATTTCTCATTCAGTCAATTCAATAATTTGCCTTTTGTCAGTCAATTGAATTTGTTCCCATCACTCACGCGGTCATAATGGAATCATGTTGACGCTGCCACGTGCTTCTTCCTTTGAGTTATTTGCTGGCGCCCCTCGCGACGCGACTCAACGCGACCCGGTTCAACGTCAATTTGAGATTGCGAGGACATTGTAATTAGGTCGGCTCGTCAACAGCACAGGTCATCGATAGATTGTAACGCATTTGACGATTAATGTACGCAAACAGTAATGATGTTTGATGATGATGACGCGGATAATACGCGATGGGTTGGGTGAGTGCATCGGTCAACCCGGCCATCAGTTTGTCCAATGCAAATCGATGACAAGGACAATTTATCAACTTCGCTCGGGCGAAGGAAAAAAACACGAAAAATAACGCACTCTAAAAAAATTATTATCATAAATTGATTGCTAGAGGTAATTACTTGAGATTCGTTGTTGCGATGATGACGACGACGACGACGAAGTCAATGAGAAAACCGTCACCGTCTCCGCCACCTCCAGCAACCGGACAATCAGAATTAATCATGCGTTTTTTTTCCGCTCGCAATAATTGGAGATAAATCGCATTGAAACGAAATGCAATCGATTCGAATGGCCGCGACTGTGTGCATTATGCCCGATATGGCTGACGGTCAGAGTGTTTGCCGGCCGTTTGTTGATTCATCGCTTTTGTTTGACAATTCATTTATCGAGAATCGAAGATTTGATTTTCGCAATTTTGACCATTTGAGTGTGCAGTTTGCTCGAAACGTTTGCTCAGCGCTGAGCCAATAAGCCCGTTTGGCGACGTTGTCGTCGTCGTCGTCCGCGTCATGTTATTGATCAAAACCGCGCGATTGACAAACTACTCAAGTGTATTGGCCTTCTGACGATCTGCGTCAATGAAACCAGCAGCCAGAAATCGTTGGCCGCGCGCAACAACCAAACCAATCGACGGAATAACACCGAACGAGCAACGAAATGGATTGCAGTGCAATCAGCGCGATAAATGGCGACCTTGAAGGTGACTTGGCTTGAGCACAATCACCGTGTGGATGCTTCGGTCGGTTGGTCGATCGATCGATGGTTGTGAGTGTGTGTCTGTGTGTGTGTCTGTGTGCATCATCAAAAAACCGGTCCTTTAGCGGCCGTTCCGTGAAATGTCACATTTCTCTCGAAATGTGTCTCGGAGCCGCCATTCATCCAGGGATGTTCGCCATATTCGGCATTTCCGGTGAGACCCGCAATCATTTCATGTCAAGGTGTGAATCACTCAAAATGGAAAGCCTGTAATTTTCTCTTGGAATTCACCATTGACC
>JANSTV010051427.1:0-13898 GCA_027564135.1 Lestremia cinerea
CGAGGCAATGAAACCATCTTTGGTTTCCATTAGAATTCGCATAAATAGATCGCGCTGCCTTCCAGATTTTTTGCTCATCGCATAGCAATGCTTAGTCAAAAAGCACCAAGCCCTACCCTTAATACGGAATACAGAAGTGTTGCACCCTTCAATTGCCAATTAAAATAAATCGAAAGAAAACTATTAATTGTTCGTGTCTCTGTTTTTTCTCTTTCGTTTTTAATCTGCGCGACTCCAACCGAACGATTTGCAGCATTTTTGCGACGCAAATACGTCGGCACCGGCGAATCAGAACAGCATTAAAACCGCCCTAAACTCTGCAATCTGAAAGAAGCAAAATGCCATTGAAAGATGACCACTCTCATTATCGTGATCAATTGAAATGAGATGAAAACATTACACAGAACCCAATGAACATCACGAACACTGCCATTCACCTTCCATCGTAAGGTTCAAGCACGGCTGGATGAATCGATCGGTTTTCCAGGAAGCTCATTCATTGAATATAAATGAGTTGAAGATGCACGTGATTTCACAATGTTGCTCACTGCACATCTCCCCACCCAGAACTCATGAGAAATTCCAAAAGCCCCGACACTCAGTTATAACAAGAAAATGAATCAGCCAGCGTTCAGACAATCAGTCCATCTCGAAGCTCTCAACTGATCAGCTCTTTTCGAAGAAATTGTTCAAAACATCGCATTCCTTGCGATCGCATGAAACTCAACACGGCTTCAATTAGGAGCCGATGTTTTCGAACGAACGTTAAAAAAAACCGGTATCGATTCAGTGATTGAGCCAACGACGTTGAAAGAGCACAGAATCAATTCAATCTGAAGTCTCATTTTACAAAATCCGCTCAACTGTCAAGTCGAGTACTAGTCAATTTGTGTTGTTTGTCCAGAATTGAAATTGAATTTGTGTACGTGCGGGATTTACCTTCGTCAGGACAGAGACAACGACACCGACGGCGACGAAGACAACAACCACTTGACCTTAACCTTGCGCTGTTATCTTGCATTCATGTTGAACGTTCCGTTTTGATTCCATTTTGACAGTGCATTCGATTGGAAAACTCGACTGTGTACAGGCCGTCGTGAACGTTTCCCGTCGTGAATTTCTATGGCCATTTAGGAAGAAGATTTCGTGTGAGTCAGCCGGTGCGAATTACAAGTTTTGCGTCGTTCATCGCTTCCGTCGAATACCGTTGCGCATGTCGTTTGGAAAAATATTTATTTATTTGTTAGACGAATCGAAATCAGTCACCAAGTTTATATCGTGTGTTTACCGTCTGGCTGGACAGGTCTTCAAATCGTAGAAGACTTCATGCATTGAAACTGGTTTAACGATAATCAATAAAAATTGTGTAGTTTGGCGTTCGTGTTTGTCAGATTGGTCGTCATCGGCGTAGGCATTTTCGCCAGATCTCCATCTGTTTTGAATGTCAACGAATGCGTTGCGACTCAAAGTGATTATTCCGCTAGGACTTCTGATCATTTGACTTTTGAATTGTGACGTGCACATAAATCCCGTTCTCTCGGTTCTAACCAAATTTTTGTGCACTGGCTCAACAGATGAACGAAGTGGTTTGCTGCATCTGTCCGTACAAAAATTGAACAAGTGGCGAATCCACTGATTCGAAAATCGTTGTAATATTCGCAAACAATTCCAGTGACTTTGACGTGAACAGTTGTTGACATTTCTCGGTTGAAATCGTTCCGTCGAGTGTTGGTGTGACGCATACCATTGACGATAAAACATGAAGGCCTTCAGCGATGCCGCCAGAAAATCCGTAATATTGTTGTTATTCGTGAATGTTTCGTGCTATGTGTCGACCGCTGCTCAATTGTATGGTAAATACGTTGTTTGTTGCCGCATGCTTTTCGTTTTCATTTGCAATGAGGGTTTTTTTTTCGGTCGAGGGGAAAATGGGTCAATCATCAACTTGTATTGGGAACCGAAGCGTTGTTATCAATCATATCACTCGAGTTTTCGATGACACGCTTTGACCTCCGTTGTCGCATCAGTTGATTGTTTGTGTTTGAAATGTTTTCGCAAGCGTCGTCGGGGGATTGAGAAAATGCGCCCCAGGACTGGACTCAGTGACACAAAGTGATAAGTCGACATATTGTCTGTCCATTTCCAGAGGGAAATACATGTGAATTACACGACAGGACTTTTGGAACGTGCAAAATCGCAACGGAATGTCGATGGCTGATCGAAAGCCTTCACAAGACTATGACCATGACCTTCAGCGATATTCGACGCTGTTCATTTTCCGTAAGAGAATCCTTTTGAATTAGAAATGACGATTCCTTCAGAAATTAATTATTTCCGCAGGGACAATCAGAGGTGGTTTGCTGTGCAGATGAACGACCTCCCGATGGAACGGGAACAACAGAGGAGGTCGTTTTCTTTGGGTATGTGCATTCCGATGAAAACAGTGCTGACTAAGCAACTACTAATCGCACGAAATTGCATGAAAAATGGGTCACACAATTTTCGGTATTGAGTTTTGCATCAAACATTTAATCGAATTTCGTAGAACCATCGAGAATGAAAGCACAACTCCGTTTGCTACGGTAAAGCCGACTAAGACCACAACCGAGGCTGCAACTGAATCAACTGTCACCCCGACTATCAACCCATTTTGGAAGGAATGGTCACCCATGCAGCCCACCAGCAAAGATGACAATTTCATCATTGGGAATGATCTCCTAAACATTTTTGAAATGCAGCCAGTCGAACAGAATCCCAATAATATGCCGTCATTTCCGGCAAAGCCACTGGACATTGAGATTATTAAGACGGATCCTATTTTTGAGCTTCATCAAGTCCCAGGAGGTGGTAATGGTGGTAGTAATGGTGGTGGTGGTAGTAATTTAGAGTCTTGGAAAGTGGCGTTGAATGCTTTGAACTTGCCCACTGTTAGCGATGCAATTAACAAAAATGCGTTGAATGAAAGGTATTGTCCGAACGTCTAATTTGGGCCACGATTTTATGATTTGGATCGACGAAAGATCTCTTAATCGCAATCGTACCGCAGATTTGATATTTGGTTAGAATAAAGTATTGAGATTCGTCAGTTAATCTGACTCGTTTTCTATATTTTTGTCTTTGATTAAAGCGCTGATGAAAATGATATATCACCACCACCGAGGCGTACAACGCCAGAGATTACACCAGCTCCGCCCTTCGAAGTATCCACTTTACCGTCGTCCAGGATTGGCGGGGCGGCAACCACAAAAGGTTTTGATGGCTCATTCCACCTCCTGACGACTCTCTTTTAATTGAATATTTACTCATTTTAGCCTGTGCCGAATACACCCGATTGGCCACTCCACCGTTGACGTGGAATATTTTAGGCGGAAGAGATACGGTTCTGGGGGAATTCCCGCACATGGCTGCTCTTGGTTACGCGTCCAGCGAAGCAAATAAAACCTGGGATTTCTCTTGCGGTGGCACCATAATTTCGGATTTCTTCATTTTGACAGCTGCCCATTGCATAACGAGCAGTCGGCGACCGCAAATGGTTCGATTGGGAAAGGTAAGTTCCGAGTGGAATGATCTAATTTGCGTCAGCCACTCGATTCTGTTTTTTGCAGATAACTTTGGTAACTAACGACGATGACGTCGAGGCCGTCGACATCAATATCGCGGAAGATGTGAGTTCCATTCGCGATTGTCGCTTTCAAGTCGCTAGACGATCAACTGTGGTGCATCTTAGCCGAACTTTTGTTTCAACAGGGAATAATAAGACACGGAAGTTACCATTCCGGGACAAAGAAGAATGATATCGCTTTGATTCGATTGGCCGAGCGGATTCCATTGTCTGAAAATCTTCGACCAGCTTGTTTGTACACAAATGGATCTGATGTCGATCCGTCGCAGGAGCTTTATGTGACGGGATGGGGAAGCGTTACGGCTGACAGTGAATAGATTCCGATGGAAACAAAGGAGATATTTTGTTGACGATTTGATCTTTCTGCAGAAATTACCCAGTCGGATGTCCTTTTGAAGACGAATGTCACCGCGGTCGCCATTGAGTCGTGCAATGCGACCTTTTTGGAGCTCAATCAGCGGGTTCTCGATCGACGTTTGCAAAACGGTTTGATTGCGGGTCAAATGTGCGCATACGATCCGGACGCTCAGAATGACGCTTGTCAAGTAAGAGCCCAAGGGATCTACGGTCCAGCCAAGATGTTTTAAAATTTCCTAATTTTCAGGGGGACAGCGGAGGACCATTGCAGATTAAGCACACGAACGGTGTTACTACTGTCCTTGGAATCATATCGTTCGGAAGCAGCTGCGGTAGCTCATTGCCGAGCGTTTATACAAGAGTGGCTTCCTACTTGGATTGGATCGAACCGATAGTCTGGCCGGATTTGTAGTTTCGGCTCTCATCAAATGCATTTATTCTGAGAGAATCGAGAACCTTGCTTCCGACTTCAATCGAAAGTGATATTGAATTGATATTAAATATGAAATAAAGAAGACTTGCGATGAAGAACTGAGCCATTGGAGTTTTTTTTCCACACATTATTAATTTCAAGGCGAATTTGATCGCCTTCCCCACTCAGAATCAGTATAAAAATGCACAGAAATGAAAAATGAATATTCAGATAATATTCGACTCGAATGCAATCGATTGTGATTAGGTGTTTTGAATGGCGAACACGGGTCAAAGTGGTGACTACAGTCATTAGTTGCGTTTATTGCGAACTTCAGACGAGTCACTTAGATTGTGCACAAGCGATTCTCTTAATCACGAAATAATTAGATACGACATAGGAGAACAACTTGAAAGCTCTGGCTCGTGTATTTGGTATTACGATTAAATATGAAGACCTTCAGCGAAACTGTGGGAAAATTCGTAATTTTTATTTTATTCGTGAATGTTTCGTGCTTCGACATAATCGATAATGAATTGTATGGTAAATATGTTTTTGTTTACTCAATGTGAAATGAGTGGATGATTATGCTTGTACTGGGGTATCATTGTTTGTGTGTATGCGTGTGGGAGAACAAAGAACTGGGGGTTTTCGTCACTAATTGTGTATTTTCAGAGGGCAGTGCATGCCAATTACATGACGGGACTTCGGGAACATGTAAACCTAGCACGGAATGCAAGTGGCTGGTTGATAACCTCCACAAGGGCATGAGCTTCAGGAATATCCGCCGATGCTTGTTTAGCGTAATGCATTTTGGTCTTCAATTCGTCGATGGAATCGATTTCTTCACTATTTCACTTTTCAGAGAGGGCAAGATATCGTATGCTGTGCAGACGAGCCTGGTATCGAAGCAACAACGCAACTGAATCCAATTGGGGGCTTTCCTTTCCCATACTCAACTCCACCGTCGACAAGGGTCAGGGAAAGACCATCCAGCGAAGGTTGGAATATTCGACTAATTGAAATGCTGTTTATAATCAAATGCCTGCACATTCTAGCTTGTTCGAACTACAGCATTCTGGCTGATCCAGCAACTGTCAATTTTAGCACTCAGTGGTACGTCGGTTTCGAAGCAGGAGCAACGATAATTGAAAACCCGCACTTGGCCGCGATCGGTTACGCTTCTGTGGAGCCGGACAGAACCTATGATTTCTACTGCGGAGGTTCCGTCATCTCGGAATATTTCGTTCTGATAGCAGCCCATTGCATTAATAAGAACCGGAGACCCCAGATCGTTCGATTGGGGAAGGTAAAACCGACGTTTAAATATTAATTTTCGCTGGATCAGCGATTGAAATTTTCATTTGCAGCAATCTCTGTTCGCAGAAGACACACTTTTCACCAGCATTGACATCAACATAGCTGGAAACGTGAGTTCCTTCCGCAAAATACTCTATATGACTTTGAAAACAGATCATTTTTTTTTTTAACAGGGGATAACCCGTCATCCTCAATATAGTCCGCGTAAGAAAAGCAATGATATTGCATTGATACGGCTGGCCGAACGAATTCCATTCTCCATCAATTGTCGACCAGCCTGTTTGCACACGAACCTGGCCGATGTCGCTCCAGAGACAGAGCTGTATGAGACTGGGTGGACTACCACTTCAGTTGGCAGTAAGTGAAACGCTCATGTTTGAATTTCTCGGATGAAAGACTGATCTTTTCGCAGATGCGGTGTTGCCTGGAACATTTTTGAAAACGAAAATCACACCAATTTCGGTTGAGTCATGCACTGAGATCTTGCAGCAGATGGGAACGCAGAGGATCTTGGAAGATGGCTTAATTGCAGGACAGATGTGTGGCCATGATCCCATTACTAGCAGAGATACGTGTCATGTAAGAACCGAAAAAAAGATTTTTGAACTGAACCAGAAGTTCAAGTTTTTCTTGAGTGTTTCAGGCGACAAGCGGTGGGCCACTGCAGATCCAGAATTCGAACGGGGTATCAACCATCGTTGGAGTTGTATCGCTTGGATTCGGCTGTGGGAGCACGATGCCAAATATTTATACCAGAGTGGCCTTCTACTTGGATTGGATCGAGTCGATTGTTTGGCCAGATTTGCGCTCGTGACGAGATAGACAGTCTTGTCGCCTTATCAGTTTACTTGCAATTGCTATCTCAGTTCAATAAAAGAAGTTCATTCTTCAAAAGTGCTTTGTCTGCATGCACGACCGATAAACATCGGCGATTCGAAGAAAAGCTTAACATTCATTTTCAGTTCTGAGAACATCTTTAATTTTTGACGAGCAAGAGGTGAATGAGATAGGTTCTTCCAAAAGAGTGTTCCAGAGGTTCATGGACGAGGCCAAAATAAATGATCTATCATCCGGAAATCTTCCTTCTTTGCCTCCCGGAGCTTGCTCTCTTGACATCACTTTCCTTTCCAGAATTTCAAAGTCAATCAACTGCGAAATAGAAATGATTACCGCTGATATTATCAACCCGTTGGCATCATTCTTATTTCTTAGTACGTGCAGTGTCCGGTGAAAACAATTATATCGACTTGTGCTGTTAACTACTTGCCATCAATATCGATGGGTAATCTTATCGCTATTCTATCTGGAAGTGTGAATGCCAATAAATTTATCGACGACAAGTGGATGATTGCGCAGCGAAAACCCAAGTGGATGAGTCCCCCCAAAGACTGGCTGCATATAAATATTGGCATTGATTGCTGATTCTCTCACATCAGTTGGAAATATTCGAGTCATTGTTGTTGCTTCTTTCAAAATGGTGCGCTTGGTATTTTTCTGCGTTTTCCTTGCCATTTTCAGATTGATTCAGTGCGAAGATGTGGAAACCCTCCAGGGGGATATTGAAGTTGTTGTGGTGAAGAATTTAACGGAATTCCTTCGATCCGAACCGGAATTTGTTGTAGAGTCGTTGACCAGAGATTTTGAAAATCTCGCTCAGATTCGCTACACCCTCGGAAATCGCATTTCCGGTGAGAGTCTCACCGCGAGACACTTCGCGATTGCCTGAAAGCAAATATCTTATTTCACTCGGCATTTTAGGAGACCGTTTGGTTGCTCAGGCTGCGGCAAGTCAGCAGTGGTCCACCGCGCAAGACGTGCAGTTGGCATTGACTTATCCAAAAACGGGAACTGGATCCATTGTTACTTTCGTGAATGTCACCGTAGACCAGGTAATGGTTCCCGCTAAAAATGTGTCGCGATTGCCGCTGACTCTTATTTTTATTTTGTAGAGCTCCAACTTGGGCCAAGGATACATTCTTCAAGGCGGAATCGGTCAGAGGAGAATTGTCGTTGTCATCGAGGCGTACAGCACTTCGTATTTCCGATACACCGCGCAGATTTATGGATATTAGATGAACGATATTTGATGAATTCAATAAAACCGCACTCTTGTTAACAGAACGATTCAGACTTTTACATTCGCTCATTCGCCAACGGCATGATTCAGCGCATTTATTTCCCACAAAAATGTTTCGTTCATTGTTAGCGATGGAGAGACCAATCGATACAGCAATCTTGTATTTTCTTGTATTCAAAAAGGTGATTCATCTCGAAGGTTTACCATACGAATCCCTTGAGACCACATTCGGGAGGAAATTTTTTAAATTTACGGTCGAAGATGATTCTCTCAATTATTGGTCAAAGACTTGCAGATTTCTTTTTTTTCGGTTCTCCTGTAAAACTTCCTTGAAAAATCCGTACCATTTCGACGCAATTGTTGTGTCTTTCGGGAGGCATTGCAGTAACGTAAGTCAATAAATTGTGTGGTTTCACAACTTTGATGGAGTTTTACGCAGAGATCGGTCGGGTATACCCGCATCCACAGCTGCGGTTTATTTCTCAGATTTCCTTAGCTCTGAGATCCTTAGCTCTGGGATTGTCAGCAGGTCAGATGTTCGCATTCTTCTGCAGTTCTCCTGTTTCCGAACCCATTCAAAGCATAGCACCAGCCATTGAGTCGACTGCCATTAGAGCTCACAGCCTACTTGTTCCCGCGAAATGACTGACTTCATGCTATGAATGGATTCGGTTTCGGATGTATCCAACTAAGCAATGCAAGCCACCTTTCCTCGTCGACAAATTCGCAATAGCTATCTTTATTGTTACAAACTTGTGGCATTGACGTCACTGTCACGGCTGAGCCAACAGCATGTAAAATAAAATCTCTCACAAAACTCAAGCGCAACATCATAGCAGTGCAGCCAAATACCGCTCAGGCGCTCACCGAGCAGAAATATTTTGGTTTGCGGTTTGCGGTCGCTGACCGATGCCTGAATCCCGTCTGTGAAATTCAATGCAAAATTCATTCGAATTAATCAATCTTCGGAGATTACAAATGGCATTGGCATGACTGCGACTTGAGAATTCCCCATGAGACATTCTCACAAAAGCAACGAATCGAAAACGTTGTCGTCATCGAATGAGAATATGTATCAAGGCAATATGGAAGAGAGAACGACAACAGCGACACAGCGATTAATTTCGATTCATTCATTTCCTTCATTTGAAATGATAATCAAGTTTTGAGCTGTCATTTCGAGGTAGTTCGTTCAAAGCGTTCAGCGAGTTGATCGGAATAAAGTGATAATTGGAAGAGAAAAGAATAACCAAAAATATGTCCATCCGCAGCTTTTTAAGAGGTTGTTTCGGTGTTCTGGTGATGGCTGGCATCATTTCATGCCACATTGAGGCAGTGGATGACACGTTGCACCGTAAGTGGTACTCGTTTGAGTGAAAGAACCGATTGGAATTTCATGTTTCGCATTTACAGCTGGCTCAGCATGTGTTTTGCACGACAATTCGCCTGGAATTTGCAAAGAGTCTCGAAGCTGTGCATGGCTGCTGCGACGCATAAACAACAGGGAAATGGCTCATAAGGACATTAAAGTCTGCAGTTTCCTTGGCTTCAGTGACATCGTCTGTTGTGGTGATGAGAGGTAATCGAATCGACCATTTTTCGTGGTGAAATCGATTGGAAAACTAATTTCCGTTTCGTCAGGCTGACATCAACCACACAGAGCATCACCATGCGATTAAAACCAAATCGAAATTATGTCAGACCATCGGTGATGGCTTGTGACCGATATTCCACTGATATGAACAATATCATCTTCCGAACGGGACAAAACGGCCCAGTGGCTCTCCGGGAATATCCGCATATGGCAGCCATCTATCGGCCAATGAATGACAGGTCGCTGAAGTTCATCTGTGTAGGGAGCATCATTTCCGAAAGGTTCGTGCTTACTGTCGCCCAATTCCTCAATGCGGGATCACACCCCTGGGTGGTCAGAGTGGGACACATCAGCTCGGTCGGTAGGTCTCAGGAAAGCTTCGACTTGGATGTTGCTGTGAGTTGAAAATTTCAACGAGATTTTTCCGATTACTCAACACAAATTTTTCTAACGATTCGAAGAGGATTTTCATCCATCCTGAATACAATCCGCTCAACGGTTATCATGACATCGCCTTGGTGAAACTCGAGCTGGACATCCAGTTCACTTCGAACATTTACCCAGCATGCTTGCACACGACGGAAGCAGACCTTGATACAAGCGCTGAGTTGGTGGCGACCACTTGGGTGAAGAGCAAAAGTAAGCGAATCGCACCCATTTCATATAAAATCCAACCAATAATCTCTTGGCAGACGGATCTCCGACGAATACCTTGGAGAAGACAAGTGTTGTCCTGGTTGCCTTAGCCGCATGTGATCGGTTGATTCAACGCCCTGCAAACATGCAACAATTCAGTCCAGCATTGCATGAAGGTCATTTGTGCGCTTTCGACCCATACCCACAGCCGAATAACTGTCCGGTAATTGTTCATTAAGAAGGCGAACCGCAACAGAAAAAACTAAAATTTCCCTTTTCCCCTTTGCAGAAGGACAATGATGGGCCCTTACAAATACCCTACAAGAACGGAATGCTCTTGTTGGTCGGCTTGACCTCGCACAGCGCGACTTGTGGCTCTCGTTCTCCGTCAGTGTATACTCGAGTTCGCTACTACGTCGATTGGATCGAAACTATTGTCCAGTGGCAATGATAATAAACACTCGCGACGAATTCATGAGGATTTTATTTCGATTCCCTGTCGACTTTTTTCCGAGAGTCTTCCTACACAGGCCTGTCTGTCAGCAATTTATTGAACTAGAATCGTTCAAAGAATCACATATCGCTCAATGCATTCACGCTTGAGGTCACTTTGATACGAAGCGTTCTAAGAAACATCCAATTGATAACCCTGCTGACAATCGCTACCATTCCGAAAAGAATTTCACAACAACAAACTTCGTCTGTCAAAACAATTGTGTCTTTGTCATTTTGGACGCAAATCATTTTGGTTTCGAATGTATTCGATTTTGTTTACAATTCTTCTCGCAATTGTTGGGACATGGGCTTCGGCTCTGCCGTTAGACTATGGGTGTGACGGGATTGAAGAAAACGAAGTGATATCGGGAAAATCAACAACTGAATTGGCTTGTGAGTCTTACGTGAATCAATCGATTAACAGACGCTCGAAATATGCTGTGCGACGGATATTTTCTGGAATGCCGTCTCGGAGGAACGAATTTCCGCACATGGTAAGCACTCATATGCTAGATAGTGGCTGAACGAATATTCAACGATTTAACGTTTTGAATACGACGCTCTCAGGTGGCCTTGGGATATTGGCGCTCGGCAGATTCAATAACTGGTTCGGGCATTGAATACCGTTGCGGTGGAGTCATCATCTCAGAGCGACACATCATCACCGCAGCCCATTGTGTGACATCAAGAACAATACCAATCTTTGTTCGAGTGGGAACGGTAAACACAGCAGCTGTTCGTCCTCCAGCTGTTCCTTCCATCAGATATCATTACCATTTCAGACAAACATCGAATCTTGTGACGAACGACAGATGAAATCCATTTCGGTTCGTCAGATCTCTCACAATGCGTGGCAATTGACATGAAAGGCGAGTTACATTTCAGAGAATCATCGTGCATCCCACCTTCAACCCAATGTCCAGCAGAGATGACATCGCTTTAATCGAATTGACCGACCGAATTGAATTTGCGCAGGATGCCTTTCCCGCGTGCCTCCACACAAATGCTTCTGATTTGGAGAATGGCTCGAGTCTTTGGGTGTCCGGATGGGGAGTGACTCAATTCGAGAGTAAGGCAGTGAATCGTAACGATGACCTCAAATTCATTCCCATTCGATTCTTGAAGGTAAATCCAATATTTTGCTGAGCACAAATCTGACCTCGATGTCACTCACCGAGTGCAATGAAACATTGAGTGACCTCAACGAGCGCAGGCATATGAACAATCCGAAACTGAATCATGGACTGCATGCTGGACAAATATGTGCCTTCGATCCTTACGACGGAGGCCATGACACGTGCGAGGTAATGATAGAATTTCAACCAAAAGTCGTATTTCATAAACGTTTTTGAACCTTCTCCGCTGACGTGCAGGGCGACTCCGGCGGTGGTTTGGAAATACGAAATTCTCATGGCGTCTCTACTCTCGTTGGCATCACTTCATTTGGTATTGGATGCGGTAGCTCGTATCCAGGGGTTTATACGCGCGTTGCGTTCTATGTTGATTGGATCGAGGACTCTGTTTGGAACGATCAGTCTCAGGCGTAATTGTAAAACACAGGGCGATTCTCAAGAAATTATTCATTTTACTCAAATTGTTTTTGAAATGAAATCGAATTACAATTAACACATAAACGAATTAAACTATTTGACATAACTTTCAATTGAAATCAGTGGCTTATGACGAAATACAAAAAAAAAATGTTCGCCTCATTTGCTTTATTGCCGGTCGAATTTCCTATTCGTCGTCTCAAAAGCAAGTAAAGTGATTGATAGAAGTGTTTAGATTCGAAATAAAGTCGCATTTGAATGCCGTGTGGCACATGAGTCGATAGCAGAGACCTGCATGGCACTTGGTAAAAATTTACCAAACGAAAAATGAAGAGAAAATCGAAAATAAAAAATGAAACAAAAACTACCGAAAATGCTCAAAAATCACTGTTCAATCAAATGATCGAATGTCGCTTGATTAAATCTACGGCGTAAATGCTATTCCAATCACGGTCAAATACGCTAGCCAGATCACTTCGAATGGTAGAAATGGTGTCGTTGCGATCGTGCTCACGATCTTCAAGTATGAAGCCAATGCCTGCGGTGTCAATGAAATAATCCCCAGACCAATTGGACGTGCCAATGTAAGCCGTCTTGTCGGTGACCATGTACTTGTTGTGGTTAACGCGACCGTATGGGATCTTCATTTGGTCCTCGGTGGACGGCACGATGAATCGTTTCTGAAATGGAATTGCTGGCTTAACCCTGCAATGATCGCTTGATGATATCTACACTCACGATCTGAATGTCAACACCCGGATAGGATTCAGAAAGCTCCTCCAACGATCGCAAGAAGTAGTCTTCTTGCGGTCGCGAATGATTCCACCAGGAAATGAGCAGTTTGACCGCAACTTTATTTTCGATTGCAGCCTTACGGAGGGCGTCATCGATAACTGGCCAGTATCTGAAGCGGAGGAACAATTTTGAATCAGGCTGCATGGGGGGTAGCGGTTGATAGGAGGAGGTCAAGGAACGAGAACTTACTGAATTTTGTGAGTGTAAAGCGTTAATGGGAAATAATCCATCACAGCAACGTGAACGAAACTTTCAGCAGTCGAAATAATATTGACAATAGAATCAATGTCTTGGGTGCGTCCCTTTGGGCTCATTGGCGGTGGTGAACTCTGCAAGAAATTGAATGTGATTTCTTCGAGGTTCGATGCAATGGTTCGGAGGTCACTCTACCGAAAAATATGTACTGAAATTGTATTTGCCATTGAAATCGACGTTAAGCGGATATGTGAGGTTGAATTTTGTGTTGTATTCCTTGGGCCAAGCGGGCGGTATCCGAGCACCCTCCTTGCCCATGTCCCAATAAACGTTAAATATTTTGCTAACGTCTTCCACGAGACACGAACAATTCGTCAAGAGAACTCCAAGCTCTTTAACCTGTAAATACCGCAAAGGCCTATTAGAATGGCTTCATGAATGGAAACCCCCTCGTATCCGACCTGTGACAATGACCGCCAATCCATATTCGCACTCCCAACGTACATGTGTTGGCCATCGACAATCCATAACTTGGTGTGCAACACTCCGCCACCGATAAGCCGTGGGAAATTCACCGAGCGAACAATGGCAGCTTTACGTTTTTCGAAAATTTCCGTATCGATATTTGGTGAATCTTTGGTGGGGGCGCTTTGAGCAATGCGAATTTGGATGTTACGCTTAGTGCCGGCCTGGAGAATGTTTTGGAAGATTTGCTCGCCCTGAGAGAGTAAACCGGAAATGAGTATCACCCAAGTGACACTTTAAACGACGACTGCTTACCTGCCAAGCGGAAGTATGATTGTAGAAATCAGCGCCTCTGAGCGTCCAATAGAACGACCCAATGT